>JAODAI010002472.1:0-13139 GCA_027575025.1 Scotoplanes globosa | reverse complement strand
ATCACTCCGGACTCGAACTCCCGACCTTACGATCATAAGTCCAACGCTCTATCAACTGAGCTAACCGGTCAGACATAAATGGAGAGTGCGCAATCACCGTACAACAGAATCCCCAAAACTTAACTTTAATGCCACTCCTAATCTACTCCCCATAACATCAAGCACATTACACACCCTAGACTCCCCTATCGGCCTCACGATCTCCTTGGCCCCGCCTCCTAGGCCTCCCGGCCTGCCTTGGCCTATTTGGAGATTTTGTGACCTTTCTCCGGAATACCTCTGGTCACATTGTGGGTAAATCCACGAAACAGTGAACTTTAGACAAAAAATGTTAGATTGAGTATATATTTTGTTATTTGTTGCTAATATTGTGTTAAATACCTTATTCTTAGTAATTAGATGCCGATATTGTGATTTTGGCAATTTTTAGTCCACGGCAGGGCTCTAAATAATGGCCTCCGTGCCCTTAACTTTGGCCTTGGTGCCCTTCGAAATAATTATACACGGAAGGCCAAATCTTCCATTGACCTTCGGTGCTATGAAGTGCCCCTATCGTGGTTAAAACAGTCTGCCCTGCTAACATGGCCATTTTGGCCTTGCCGTTTTCCATCCTTATTTCGAGCCCTGCCACGGTGCAATTTTTTTAGAATGTACATGTGATTTTGTGTACATGTACCGTACTGAAATGCCAATTACCTTCATATTTTACATAGTACTTTAAAGATTCTCCAAATTAAATACAGATTTACAACAAAATCTTGTTCTGCTTGTCAGTTATGGAACAACTGTATTTCAAATCCTGAATGGGAGCCTCCATGCTCTCACAACGAGTGGAAATCACTTATAATTTGTATGATTTGGTATAGAGTAAGCCTTTCCCAATAGATGCTGCAAGTAGACCTTAACTCTTATCATGCGGGAAGCGAGATATCTCCCTGATGGAACACCACACTGGAAACAGGAGGAGATATATCTCGGTTTCAAGTTATTGTTTTTAAATTATATATATTTTTAGTAGTGGATCCTTTCGTTCTTAATGTCTAAGAAATGCTTGCCAACTTGATCTGGGGTAACAGTACATGTTTGAGAAAAGAAACGGTGAAAAATGCTCGGTTGCCCAGTATTTTATGTAAATAACCTTGTTATGATCAACCCTTTGCGAAACAGGTCCTGGTTATTATTAGCAGTGCTTTGCCATCAAAACATTCATGAAGTTGGTATTTACTAAGTAAAATATCTCTGTATTTCAAATTGACAATTGGGTTACAGGTCCCGTATTTTACTATTTCATACAAATTTTGTAAAAAAATAGCTTCGCTATCGTGCAATTTTAGTATGGAATTTACTGCGTAGGAAAATTACATCTCTTCTATCTCGCGCGTCATTTAAAAGAACCAAGTACGTAATCACTATCTTAATCAGTATTAACTTGCATTACACATTTATATGTTAATTTGTTCTCTAAATATGTTTTCTTATAATTGTATTTAATCGTTTGTTCTCTCTCGTGCATGGGAAGTGATCTACTTGTTAAGCCTTCACATGTTTTATAGCTAGCAATTCCTTCACAATGTAGCTTTTAACAATAAATGTACTGTACAGTATCTTAAATATTATATTATATGTTGTGAGAAACAAACCAATAAATGAAACGAAACATATATTATTTATGAAATCCGTATTTATATCTTTCAGATCAGAAGCCATTGCAATGGACAGATCTTACACAGTCGGAGTTTCTGGAAATACAGATTTGCGGCAGCGGTGATTCGGCCAAAACGAAGGACAGAACCGTCGATAAATTCCAACCGCAGCTGCTATCTAACGTGGTTGCCAAGGAGACCCGTATCAGCATAGATTTAAACCAGCAGAGACCGCTACCCGAGCCACCTTGTGGCAGCACCACAACCACCGTCCAAAGCGAGTCGTACGAACCTTCGGTCTACCAGGACAAGTACGACATTATCAAGGGACGCGTCCGTTCGTGTAGACTAGCCTCCTCCTCCTCCGCCAAAGAGTGCAGACTCGCAAAGAGTGTGGACGAGCGGGACGGCCCCCCGTGCTCCTCCTCCGATGCTCCGTCCCGTAAAGATATGAACGCGAGTGCACCGCTTGGATACAAAGTGGCCAGTGTAACAAACAGTCCCGCGCGCAAGAAACAGAATTTGGGCGACGAGCAGCAAGCGGTCGAGGCTCTCCTCCAGATCAAACGCGTGGACCACGGCAAAGCGGCGAACAACAATATCCACCCCGCCGAATCGGTGTCCCGTCCCGACAGTCCGAAAACGTCGGGAACGTTGCCGTCGACCCTCGTCGTCAATGGCAACTGTCTAGACCGGGGCAGTAGCTCGCCCAGGCCCGCCGCGCCCAGCCCTCCGTCGCACCTGGCGTTCCACGGCCGGACGTCCGCGAACCCGCCGCCCCCTCTGGTATTCCACACCTCAAAGTACCAGGACATCGACTCTGGCGGCAACGTCGCGCCGAACATGACCGTGGACGTCGAGCGTCGCGACCCGTCCATCGATCTGCTGCGCGGCTCCCCCAAGAAACCCGGCAAGCATGTGTGCTCGTTCTGCGGCCACCGGTGCGCCAAGCCCAGCGTCCTGACCAAGCACTTGCGATCGCACACGGGCGAGCGGCCGTACCCGTGCACGCCGTGCGGCTTCGCGTTCAAGACGAAGAGCAACCTGTACAAACACTGCAAGTCCAACGTCCACCTGGTCAAGGTGGGAGCGCGGTCCGCCGCCGACTCTCCGTCCAAGCCGGGCTCAAACGGCGAGGACGATTCCGAGGAGACGGAGAGCGACGACGAGGAGGCGAAGCTCCTCCAGCGTCGCGAGCGATCCGTCGTGATGTCGAAGCCGGGCGTCGCCTCGACCAATCGGGACGCCGACCTCCTGCCGAGGGACGTGTACACCGCGTCTCCGACCACGAGTCCAACCGTGAACAGACAAACTGCTGCGATGGTCGATCCACAGTTGACGGAGCACTCCATCTCCAGGCTGCTGAAGGGCAAGGGGGCCGTTGTCGGGCCCGAGGGTTCGATGTCGGCCGTCGCCCCGCGGACATCGAGTGTCATCGTCGGGGAGAAGGCGGCCGTCGGCGGTAGGGAATCTGCGATTCTGCGCCGAGATTCCCAGAACAATATTGACGTGTCCCCGTACGGCAGGCGAGACGTGCCCGCCGAAGGGTCTCCCGACGACTCGGGAAGACGAGAAGACCGATCCGACCAAATCCTAATTCCCCTTAGCCATTTCAACATTGTCAAGTCGAAGGGGGAGTACCTCATACAGGTGCCCGTCCACGGACTTCCCGCGGAGACTCTTGCCAGCATGCACGGCAAGCCCAGGGCAACCAGAGAGGGAGAGGTCCGGGGGGACGTCAAAGATCGCATTCAGAGTATTATTAGCCGCAACGAGATTGTCATGGAGAATTCAACGCTCGACACCGTGAAGCCCAGGAAGTGCATGTTTACATCCAGGGATCAGGAAGGTGGCAGGGATCAGGAGGGTGGCAGCGATCGAGAAGGCTGCAGGCATCAAGATGGTGACCACAAAGAGCTACGAGAGGCGGCAGCAAACGATGATGTGCCAGAAAGGTCGGAGGCGCGTCGTTCTTTCGCTCAACGGCCGCCCGTCGCAAACGACCTCGTCAGTCCGATTAAGCAAATTCTACTTGAACACACATTATTAAAGGGTGGCTCTCACCTCCGATCCGATTCACCGCCAGCTGCTAGGCCCCCTGTACTATTTGGGTCACCTTCGGTTCGATCGCCCTTGGGCGGGCCACCTTCAGTTCGATCGCCTTTAGTTGGGCCACCTTCAGTCCGATCGCCTTTGGTCGGGCCACCTTTAATGGGATTACCATTGGTAGGGCCGCCTTTCGTCGGTTCACCGCTGGTTGGGTCCCCTCTGGTTGGGTCCCCTCTGGTTGGGCCTCCTCTGCTTGTACCGGGAAGTTCCCAATTTTCACCGGGTGGGACGCAGACGCACGCCTGGAGGGAATTGTTGAAACGGAAGCAGGCCGAATTTGAGGGAGTAAATTTGGATGGGAAGTTGGGGATGTCGGGGGGAGGGGATGCCCCTCCGGGTGTCGGGGTACCCTTCTTCAGCAAACGGATAAAGAAAACGTTCTACATGCCCGTCGAGGAAAACATCGTCCGCACTCCCGTCAATACACCGGATCCGGCCATCCTGTCGAGCCTGCTGATGGCGCCCAGGACGCCGACCAACATTCCCGTCCCCAACTCTCTGCCGTTCACGTCGTCGCTGAAAAAGATCGCCACCCCGTTTGGAATGCCGGGACCGTCCGAGGGCCGTGTCTTCCCCGACGTCAACTCTCCCAGGACCCCCTACCTGGAGGGACATTCCCCGATGCTCCGGCCGTCCACGTCTGTCGCAGTGCCTGTGATACAGCTGGCCAGGAGAAACGAGCCGCCGGAGCATTTCTCCTTCTCGCCGGCACCGAAGAAGAACGAGAGGATACCGGCCAGTCAGGGCCTGCTGCAGATAAGCCCGATGAGGGAGAAGCAAGACTCCGCCCAGAATCGACTCACCAGACCGAGCTCGTTGAGGCTGGGCGGCGCTCCTCCAGTACACATGTCCTACATCAGCAAGAGGGAGAGGGTCTTTGACTGTCAAAATCGGTTGCTGGTCACGCCCCAGCCCGGCGTTTCTCCAAAGGCGATGCCGTCACCCCGGGGGGGACTCGGACCGTTTTCTTGCAAGAGTGCGGACGTCCCCAGCATTCAACTCGGGTCTCCCCGTGCCCAGGGCGGACAGGTCGCCTCTGATGTTTGGAAACTCATGTCCCAGCAAAATTTGAATATCGACCTGGCCTCGCCGCTGTCAAAACTCGGCAAATTCACGCCCGGTCAAGGAGTGGGCCCCGGAAAGCCCAAGATCGATCCCCGGGTGCTGCTCTCCCCGGAAGCACTGTCCATAGCGGAGTCCGTCATGAGAAAGGCGTCGCCGACGAACGCCAAGACGCCCAGCACCCCCGTGGAGGCGGCCCGCGAGCTGGGGAGGCTCGTCGCCCACGCCTTCCACAACGCCGGCGGGAACATCGAGAGCGTGCTGTCCACGTCCGCCGGGAACCTGATAGTCGGTCCCATCGCCACGCCCACCTCCACCGGAGCGAAGTCGCAGATCTTCATCCTGCCCAGCCCTTCGGCGACCACGGCGCCGAGTTTCCCGGGGATGTCGCCGACCGCGTCAAACACGATGGCAAATTCGTCGCTCACCCCCTCCGCGGAGGCTCCCAAATCAATGGTGTTGCCGACCGGTACGACTACGGATAAACCGGAGGCGTCCGCGGGAAGCTCCTTTTCACCGAGAGAAGGAGGATCTTCTCGGCCGTTTACCCACAAAGCTCAAACCCCGACGGGTCCCAGATCGTTTTTGCCCGCTGCAAGGCCCGCAAAGCACTTTGCGTTACCAGTTTCCAATAACAACACTTCTTCTCAGGGTTTTGCAACGACAATGGGACCCACCCCACCGCCAAATTTAGCGTCGCCGTGCGTTAATCCGTCGTTTTCGCCAGTTGTGGGTCGGCCGAAATCGTTCATGTTAAGTCCACCTCCCGTGAAATCCTTTACCCCGACGGCCGCAGCTCCGGAACCAATGGTCATCAGTTCTGAAGACGAACCTATACCTGAGACAGCTCCTTATCCAGGTCTTGAGGCGACTACTCCCGTAGGCCGGGATACAAATAGGACACCAGTTGGCGGCAGTCCCAAAAGCAAAGCAACGGCGCCCCCGATGGCCCTCGACCTACGTAAAGCCGCCCCTTCGTTGGCCTCGCTCCAGAATCACTCGATGGACTGCAACAAGACGTCCATCTACCCGCCGAGCCTCGACAGTAAATTGTTGACGAAGGACAAGGGAAACCCGTGGTTCGTGAACAACGAGCAGGGAAACTCCCTGCCCACCGTCCCGATATTTTTGTACGCCAACATGTCCGCCCGGATGTGCGGCGTAACCAAGGTGACGAACTGCTGCTCCAAACGGATGCAGCCGATGTACGCGGTCCAGGGCCTGAACAACAAGATCTCCATGTACTCGAACTGGAGGGCGTCCCGCCACGTGCCGCACCCGCTGGGAATCTCGTGGAAGGTGCACCTCGGGATGTACAACTCGAGGAGAAACAAGAAGCCGAAGGTGCTGTACAGCCAGTGCAACTTCACGCCCGCCGGCATCTACACCGAATCGAAGGACGCCAGGAAGAAGAGGGGACGGGACCGCCCGTGTCGGGGCGAAAGGGCGGACGGCAAGCGAAGTCGGAAGAGGTCCCTGGACGAGCGGTCGGGCGAAACCGGCGACGCGTCCGAGGGGAAAAAACCCGGCCGGGCTGAGGATACGGGACTGGTGAAGCCGGCGTCCACGTTTGGCGACATCCTGCCGAATTCGCAGCTCACCCGCATACCGCTGTTTCCGGGGGGATACGAGTCGAACGAGGACTACGTCTACGTCCGGGGTCGAGGGCGGGGGAAGTACGTGTGCATGGAGTGCGGCATCCGCTGCAAGAAGCCGAGCATGCTGAAGAAGCACATCCGCACGCACAGCGACGTCCGTCCGTACCAGTGCAGGGGCTGCAGCTTCTCGTTCAAGACGAAGGGCAACCTGACCAAGCACATGAAGTCCAAGGTCCACATCAAGAAGTGTCTGGAGGTCGGCGTCAACCCCGGGGACATCAACTGGGAGGACGCCACGGACGATCCGATGGACGCCGTCGACGACGAGGATGACCACCAATATTCCGACGTCGACAGCGAAGACACGGATTCTGCGGAAAGTGACAATTCAGAGGAGGAGGAAGACGACGAGGAGGATCTCCTCCTCGGGAAGGGTCAGTTTAGAATCTCCTCCAAACAGACGACCTCGGAGAAATCTGACCGGTCGTTTGTGAATCACACTCCGACGTCGGCTTCCGACGACGTTGCGGTGGCAAAATCGCTGATGGACCTTCGGTACAGAATGAGTTTAAGGCGGTCGTTGAGCGAAGCCCAACTAACGCATTTGAAAGATACGTTGGGAGGGGATCCGGAAGCCCACTCGACCAGGGACCAACGCCTCGACGAACTGATGGGGGCGCTTAAAAATAGGACCTTGCCGATGGCGACGAAGCTGTCCAGATCGGAGGTCGTCGACAAGCTCACCCAGCATTTGACAAACAAACAGCGCCGGCTAAGTCTCGAGGGAAAGCCCAACACGATATCGATCACGCGCAGCATGTCCGTCAGCAGTTTGCCGCTTTCGTCGGCTTTTCTCGCCGAGTCGCCCGGCGCGTCGCGTGACAATCGCAGCCACTCCAGGTCAACCGTTACCGGCCGCATGTCGGAAGGCCCAATCTCCCCACCAGAGATTTTTGGTCGAGCGGCCCCCGTCAACCCTCTCTTTGGAAAGGCCACGCCGATGAAGAAGAACATTCTCACGCGCAGATTTGAGCACAAACACGGCCAAGAGTCGTCTCCTTTCTGCAGGCCTCAAATTTTGTCGATGCAGCTGCAGCAGTACCAGGACTCTGTCCAGAGCCGGAGACCGACTCCCACCGGAGGGCCGTCGGAGAGTAAGGACGTTTCGTCGACGCTTCAAATCGACGCACCGCCACTCCCCAGCAACAATTCCCTTCTCGTCGCCACCCCAATGATCGAGCCGATATCCGACGACGACAACGACGAAGTGGAGGATCGCGCGAGGCCTCCAACCTTCAGGAGGTCCGACGTTCCCTTTCCCGCCTTTGAGCGTGCCGCCCGGAGCGACGTGGACACGAATAAGCTCGCCCCCCCCGCCCCGACGACGCTCGACGGATGCAACGCAATAAAACACCTGCTCCGAACGCGGGCTCCCGTCTGGCCCTTTCCGATGGAGGGCATCCCCAGCTCGCCGTACAGCCCTCGCTTTATCCCACCTTCTCCCTCCCTACTCAACGCCACGGCGCCCTCCCCCAACCCGATTGTCCCGATTTCGCCGGCGTCCGGACGGCCTCCGCTAGTGTCGCCGATGTCGCCGTCGAAACTGTTTCAGTTGCCGTCGACGGTCCTCTCCCGCATCCACTCTCCAAGTCCCCTGGCCAGGAAGACCCACCACTTCAAGCTGCTGGACCCGGCGTCGAAAGCCGCCACGACAGTCAATCATCGGGAGGCTTCTCCCATACCGAATCCGACGTATCCCAAGGTGGAATCCCCCGCAACGCCCGACAACGGCAGGCTGCAGCGACAAACGACCAACGACACTGAGCAACCGCGTGGCACGGCCGCCCCGACTTCCGTCCGCGGACTGTCGTCGTCTCCCAACGAGGAACACAAGGAGCGGTCCCTGCCCGTCCCGACGAGCCTGGGGGCCCACAAGTGCCCCGTCTGCGGCCAGGGCTTCATGAAGCCGAACCAGCTGCGCATCCACAGCGAGGTCCACATCCAGGAGAGGCTGCGCAGCCAGGAGCGGATGCAGAGCGAATTGCGCAGCCAGGAGCGGTCCCCCAGCGGCGAGGTCCACAGCCAGGAGCGGTCCCCCAGCGGCGAGGTCCACGGCCAGGAGCGGTCCCCCGGCGGCGAGGTCCACGGCGGCCAGGAGACGTGCTACTCCTGCTTCGACTGTTTCGTCCACTTCCCGACCAGGTCGCTGCTCTCCAAGCACGAGCGCACGGAGCAGCACTTTGCCCGGGTGGAGTCGGTCGAGGTGGCCTCCGTCGGGTCCGACCCCGAGCCGCGGCCCTTCAAGTGCCTCGAGTGCGACGTCGCGTTCCGCATCCCCGGCCACCTGGCCAAGCACCTGCGGTCCCGGGGCCACCTGATGACGCTGGAGCGGTCCGGCAAGCTGCCGGCCCACCGGGAGCAGATGCTGAGGGGCGAGCTGACGGAGCAGGGGTGCGGCGACGGGTACCCGGACAGCCCCGGCTCCTCTGAAAACACGGACAGCGCCAGCGAGGCGGAGGAAGACTGAGCGAGGCAGATCGTGATCTTGAGAAAAGTATATATCTTGATTTGGAGTTAAGATTTCGGGTCGGTTTGCCCAGTGGGTAGAGCGTTGGCAACGTCTGAGGTTCCAGCACAAGGTGGTGGCGATGATTATACTGATGGCGATGATTTAACTGCAAGGGATAAATTAGTGGGGTTCGCATCACAATTTGCGACCCAAGAGGGCGCTATTGCGAATCAAAATCAATTTTGATAACCCCCCCGCCCATCAAAAAGGGTAATCTTTGTTGTTTCGTTCTTTGGGAGTAGTAATGATGAGATCTTCATGATTTATAATGGGGTTCAGTTAAATTAGTGAGTTATTGAATTTGTGATGCCTATAAAAATTACTGAAATGCAACATTTATCACTTCCTACACAAAGTTGCTAATCGAAATGTAGCAATTGCTATTTGATTTTGATTGGCAGTTATGCGTCGGAACTGCCAATCAGTTGTCCCGCACCAATTTATCCCTTGAACTGGGTAGGCCTTCCGCACGTGACGTCACCTCACAGAAGAGATGCTCCGGTTAACCAGTGGGTGGATAGTGAAAGGGGAGAGAGGAGAGCCTTCAAATGATACAAAACTACGTTCAACAAACAGCGTCGCACGTACTGTGTACAGCCAATCAACGATGGTTATTTAAAAAATCAGCTGTTGGCTTTGCCTCTATGGCTCCGGCGAATCCAGAGGTGGGGGCTAAGGAGGGCGATGACTCCCTCTCTCCCCCCTCCAAAGGTGATGAAATAAGGATAATTAAAATTAGAAAGGCAAATTTGACCTCCAAAGGTGATGAAATATGAATCCTGTGTCCGGGAAATTTTGACAGGGTGTCCGCCGGTGCTCTACGGAGGGGCTATACTGTTTTAATTCAGTGGAGTGATGCGACATGCAAGGGGTTGTTATTCTGGTTCAGGTTCGAATCGGGTATAGTCCCTGGTGTCTCTAGTTGGCACAGTTTTGTGGTGGCCAGGAATTATCTACCCAACTAACACCGAATTGCCTTTTGGGTGGAAGAAGGGCTTGTAAATATAATGCAAAAAGTTATGCTGCCATGGATTGTGTAAGTTGGCAATACGGCAGCATATATATACGTTATTAAGAGCGCAATTCTCCCTGCCGCTCGCCGCTGCAGATCAGCAGGTACGACACAGTACTTGTGTGACTGCGAAGTAAGACGGGCTGAAGGTTAGGTCAGCTAATTTAAGGAGAATTGAGGATTGATCGTCCTTTGCAATAATTTTCGAAAGGTACCAAAAATACTACGGAAATGTAGTAGATTTTTTTGTTTGTTGATAAATCGGCCTAAATAGCTCTTGGACTACTGAATGTCCAATCGAAGAAGGGAAATTGGAACTTTTGTGAATCCAGGTATCAAAGAGTTGTCCGGAAGGTCGTGGGATCGAGTCCAGGGTGATTATGATTATGTTCCAATGTCTCTAGCTATATGAAAGGCTTTGGGTGGCTTATATAACGTCTGCGTTGAAAAGGACCAAGAAACCTCTTAAATCAATCAATTGAAAAGGGCCAGAAAATCTAATCAATCAATCAATCGGACATGAATAAAGCAATTACGGACTCGGTTCCGAACGTTGCCATTTTGATATTGATCTGCCATGAAATAATTGGTAGCTAGACTAATACTAGGTGCCTAGTTTTTTCACCTGATTCAACCGGGAAGGAAACTTCCCTCATTAGTCAAATCAATAAAATTGTTGAAATTTGTACTGATCAAAAAGGTAACACTAGCCAGGGTTTCCGCATTTTATATCAAATATGTCACGGAATACCGACGTTACCATTTCCTGAAATTGCCATAGTAGCCACACTGATGAACCTTTGTACACAATGTGTGTAGTAGTAATTTCAACGTTGGTCCTTGATTTCCCAAAGCAGTTTCCGACGTTGTTCAGATTTCCGGGAATTTACCCAGTTCGGGGTTATTTCCTTACAAAGTGGAAACACTTATGAAGCAATAAATTTTGTATTCGCATTGCAAATACAATTTATTGCTCTTATATGAATGTCCGTAGCGTATGTCTATCAAGGTCTTCACCAAGACTTAGCGATAATATTTTACTCGTAGCACTGTGAAATAGGTATTGACCTCTGTCTGATTGATCGGTTAGCTCAGCGGATAGAGCGTTGCGATTGTAAAAATATCCGAAGTCGACTTGTAGAAGTCGATAATATTTTGGGTGCCATGAATTTTTTATCAGATCCCAAATTCGCAATGCGGGCTTGGAAGATATTCAGGACATATTGTATAACTCGGAAATCTTGGTGTCTCTTCTTTTGAAACAAGGGTAAAAAAAAGTTCAATACACGGGTCTACCTCCGTCTGTGTTTATCATGACTGTGCAAAGGTACCCAAAAGTGACATACATACGTCTACAAATTTTGAGACGTGTAGACATCGATAACATTTTGTTGGGTATGAAATTATCAAATTCCAAATGCTCGGAGTGATGATGATTTTATCCCAGTGGCTCTAACTGGTGTATCAAAGGCTTTGGGTGGCTCATGTGACCTCCACGTTGAAAAGGGCCAGCAAATCTAGCCATTCATCAATTGATGTGAGCTTGGAAGATATTCATGATATTGGAACTCTCGTGTTTTTGAGGTTGCGCATCTCTTGAAAACGGGAGCGAAAGAGTTGAATATCATTTTGTTGGGTGCGAAATTATCGGATTCCAAATGATCGAGGCGGACTTTGAAGATATTGCGGAACTTTCGCTGTACCGACACGACGCCGTGCACACTTTTGTCCATTTTATTATATTTCCGAGGTTATTTCTATTAGTCTGCTTAGAGGGTACGTAGGTCAGTGGCACGTGTGACAATAATAATTGAAAGTACAACTTTAGTAGTAGTAGTGTAGGATTTTGATTTCCAACAATTCTGATATAAATGTGTCCCAACGGACTAGGTTTTAATTTCCAATAATTCTGCGATTTTTACGCCAAAGGTGGCGAGAGGCGACTGTACACTCTGTTCTTGTACATACGGAAGGAAGATTTTTATATTTGAAAATGGAAGCAAAGCTTTATAGAGATTATAGAATTTGTGTGATTGATTGATCCTTTGATTGATAGACATATTTTGTTTTGTAATTCGATTAGTACTAACAACTATAGGCATATTAAATGCAAACTAAAGTAACTAACTGACAAGGAGGCATCTATCTATATTATTAAAATTGAAAGCAAAGGTGGATTTTTGTACGATTATAAGTTTGAGTCTACAGTATGTTAGTTTGTGAGATTGGTTACATTCTTGTTTGGATTGCGGGGATTGGTTAAATTCTTGTTTGGCGGATTGCAGGCGTATACAGTACTGACATTTGTAAAAGTACTGTAATCTGAATTGGTACCTCGGATAAGTTAGTTTTTTTTTGGTTTTAAACAACAGGATTCGTTATTACCAGTTTGTGTATAAAAACTTTAAAGTACTTGTTGGATTGTGTGTGTTTGTTTTTTACCTCGACCTGTCACAGTAATAATGTTGGGTTATTGTATAAGAAAATATTTTAAAACAATAATAGTAACAAAATGAAATTGTTATAAGCATTTTTACAGCATCTTCAATGTATTAGACTATTCCTCGGGCGCTTCACAATCGCTACAGCGGCATAGCAGGGGAGGGGGGCATTGGTCCATGCCCCTCCCTCCATCAGGAATTTAGACGAAAAAGGGGAAAAGATGAATTTGGGAATATAAGTTTGCCGTGAAATTGCAAATAATAATGGGTAACAAAATGATAATGTTATAGCATTTGTACAGCGCCTCCAATATATTAAACTATTCCTCCGGCGCTTCACAATCGTTACCCCTGTCAAACTCGCCATAGCAAGGGGGTGGGCATTGGTCCATGCCCCTCCCTCAGGAATTTTGAACATAAGTTTGGCGTGAAATTGCATAACATGTTGCACCCAATAGCATGTAAGGACATTTTCGGCACGTGCCAACCAACGGTTTTGCTTTGCTTAGATAGTGTATCCATTCACCCAGTTCAGTGGAATAGGCCGATCAGTGGCATGCATGCATATCTCTAATACAACAGGTCCAAATGTAACAGTGTCATTAATATCGCATTGCGATTTGACACCAATAATAGCAAAGTAAAATGAGTTATACCCTCAGAAAATAAAATTAAAACCTTTTTTTTTTTTTTCTTTTTTTTTTT
>JAODAI010002361.1:0-13139 GCA_027575025.1 Scotoplanes globosa | reverse complement strand
TCATATGTAATGCACCATGGCAGATCGCCCTACTATCGTCAAGGACGGTCATATGTAATGCACCATGGCAGATCGCCCTACTATCGTCAAGGACGGTCATATGTATTGCACCACGGCAGATCTCCCTACTATCTTCAAGGACGGTCATATGTCTTGCACCACGGCAGATCGGATATTATGTCGGTATTCTACATTTTGAGAGAGGAGCGGTTTTCCTCCATAATATGTCATTTGTACAACGGAACGTGACAAATCTCACTAAAAATGACAGTAACTTAGTAAATTGGCATTTTCTTGATTTTGGTATCAAAGTAAACATAGTGATATCCTCTTTCTTTTAACACTAATATCTGAATATGGCGTAGAACCCGACATAATAACCTGATTTTGCATGGTGCGTCACATATGTGATACACCATGGCAGGTCAGGTATTATGTCGGTCCTTGGGACATATTGAGAATTTAGTGTAAACTGAAAGATGATTAGCTATTTTGATACCAAAATCAAGAAAATATTAATTTGGTGAGTTACTTTAATGGGTTTATATCACATTGCTTTTAAGCCATTTCACAAAAGATATATTTCGGAGGAAAATATCTCAAAATCGATAATGACGACATAATACCTGAACTGCTGTGACGCATCACAAATGCTTAATTATACAAAATATAACCAAATCATCATATTACCAGCATCAGTCATAGATGTAGATTCTATATCTGGTTGAGTTTCATCTTTTGTAGAATTCTTCTTACTTCGTTTCCTTCCAGATATCTTTGGGGGTTGTGGTGTTATTTTATCAGCTGGGCACGACACAGCATCAGTCGTAGATGTAGATTCTATATCTGGTTGAGTTTCATCTTTTGTAGAATTCTTCTTACTTCGTTTCCTTCCAGAAATCTTTCGGGGTTTTGGTATTATTTTATCAGCTGGGCACGGCACGGCATCAGTCTTGGATGTAGATTCTATATCTGGTTGAGTTTCATCTTTTGTAGAATTCTTCTTATTTTGTTTCCTTCCAGAAATCTTTCGGGGTTTTGGTGTTATTTCATCAGCTGGGCACGGCACCACTTGCCCAGTCGAGCTATTCTTTGGTTTCGACACCTTCCCTCTTTAATGAAAAGGAGAAAAATAACACAAGTTATACTCACATATAAACTAGGAGGTAGTAGGCTGCGCCTTACTAACCACAGACTAATTCTACATAGACGGCAGTGATAACAGAAGTAAAAACAGTGATTGTAGGTTAGTGTTCAAACGATTATCGGTACCATATGGTAATCGGTAGAGGGCCGATTATGGAATAGGAATCAGAAAAATTGTCTATTTGTCGATTACGCTATGTACAGATTATGCGAAAGTTCATATCACTGGCAGTTTTATTTAAAAGTTGAGCATATTTATAAGAAATTTATGTGTATAAAATAAAAATAGAAGCTTTGAAATACTTGTCTATGTCTGTATCTGTGTTTATTTCTGTCCCATAGCTGGACTCTACAGACACCGACTAGTATATCACACACTGATATCGATTGAACATTATTTATATTCCATTTCGGTAGCGGTACATTCACTATCAAATTACACAGTATAGTAGCTTGTTAGTTTTACAAAGCAGTTTCCTTTGCATAACAACTTATGTGTGGCAGTTATGTTAATAGCGCTGACAACAATTAATAATTCACAAAAGTCTGCACAAAAAAAATCACGTGCTAAGCCAGTCAATTCGCTGGATTTAGTGCCAGGGGCGATGTCAATCAAGCTATAGTATCAATGGTATGGCAGTATCACAGCGCTGTTTAGAAGTAAGCAATGCCGTATAAGGTAATAATAACAAAGAGCATGGGCGTGGTTTAAACTGCCATGTTAATATTGTACCAGCTAGGGAGCGGTATGGTACTGCCACGTGAGCGAGCTGTGAAATGCATGTTGAGGCCTGGGCAAAGTCATCGGCCTGCAGCTTCAGGGAATGCCTGTCACTGTTTTTTGTAGAAACAATTATTGAGAAAAAAACGGTAATCATTAAAAAATCTTTGGAATATAAATATTTCATTGATATGAATAGATTGTATGTGTTCTCTCCAAGAATTTTTTCTAAATATTTTTTTATGATCTACAAATATTAATTTTGATAATTTATAAAATCGGAAACGAAAGTTTCAATATCCCTACACAGTAATTTAATACTTTTCCTCAATGGGCTTGGCTGTACTACACAATATAGCAAAGTAACTGTACGTAAGTATTAAACACAGCAGAGTTGGGTAGCTTTCTGAACCTTGTGGGAAGACTACTTAATAACAGTAGCTTGTTTGTACTGGCTGAGATTCCAGGGCACAGTCGCTGCTAGCTGTACACACATGCTACAGCGGGATGTACAGTGAACACATTCAAACATCGTTGACCCCCCACCCCCACTGAATTCTCCCAAACTTTCCTCAAAATCCTAGATTAAAGAATAACACGCTAGTTCCGCCATTGCTGTCAATGGAAGAGTTTAACGGAGCTAATAAGCAAGCAATTAGTGGTGTCATACCAGTATTCATTTAGGCAATATTCTGAGCACGCTTCTTTGATGCAATAATCGGTTGGTAATCGTAATCGGTACTTGTATGAGATTGACTATACATGTAGCACAATCGTTTGAACACTATTGTAGGAAGAACTCTATGAATACGGATTTTCCAGAACAATGTAAAACTGGTCTCTAAATTCCACCTACTGTGCATATTGCTAGCAGAAATAGGAATGACAATATTCATAGCTAGTCGTAGGGATGATATGACATAGAGGGGGAGGACTTGACTGGGTTAAGACATTACTAGACTTCATGGTATTATGAGAGCTCATACAGGTATATATAGGGTAATATATTTGCACAGTGGATTGCTCAGAATCGCATTTCATGTCTAAGATGCTTTGTTGAGCACCAATAGTAGATACATGCTCCTATGGAAACGGCACAAAGTCACACATGTCCATTTTAAAACAATTGGAGAGAAGAGGGGAATGAATGATTGGGTTTCCTGGCCCTTGTTAATGCAGAGGTTATATGGGCAATGCAAAGCCTTTGATAAACCAGTTAGAGCCACTGGAATAGTAATCATCATCGCTCCATATTCGAAGCGAGAGATGGCAGCAATATGCGATCCATTAAGTCGTCCAACACAGGAACGATCGCAATATAATCATCATCACTCCGTATTCAAAGGCAGAGATGGCAGCAATATGCGATTCATTCAAGTCTTCCAGCACAGAAAAGATCTGGGTCCGAATTCACAAAGAGTAGTGTAGGAAAGTTTGTACGCCAAAAATCTTACAAAGTTTGTACGCAAATGCGTAATTGCTATTCACAAAACCTTTGTATGAAGTTCTTAACTTATACTGTGTATGCCTACCAAAGAAGTAAAAGAAGTGACAGTTTGTTTATGTAGTCTAAGCCTACTGTTTTCGTTAGAAAGGCTTCAAACCACATTTATAGCCCATTCTTTTGTTATGGTAATTCTTTAGAAATAGCACCTGTCATGCACAATTGGTTTTCTTGAAAAGAAGTTGACAACATTGAAAGGGAACGGGAATGTTTCATAACACTACCTGCACACTGTGTGTGCATTGAGCCTGTACATTGAACTTTTTATCACATCTTGACAGTGTCGCACTTGAACAGAAATTAACTCGAAAAGTTGTTGATTATTGGAATCTAAATTATGTCATGGAAGCCTTTAATTTATCAAAGCCTTATAATGTTTTACCACCGGATTTCCTATATCTTGAAATGCTTCATCTCTCCGGAGACCGGTAAGTGTTATTTCTTCAACACAATTTACCAAGAAAATTGACGTTACGCCAGCTATTGGGTTTGCGTAAAGTTACGAACAAAGTTAAGAACAAAATACTTTTGAGAATGCGACGTAAGGAAAATTACGTTGCGTAAGTAGACTTACGCCAAACTATTGGCGTACGAAAGCTTCGTGAATACGGCCCCTGCACAGGCAACAGGTGCATATTTAAATTTCAACCTTTGGCGAAAATTTTCAAAGAGCAGTACAGATGAAGACAATAAGTCTTTGTAGCAGAGTTTATGGCTACTTAGGATTGCGTGTTGTAACTCATTATGGTCAGGCATGCATACAGGTGGATTGTCAAAAAGAGCAGTATGAAGGTTCAGTGGTCTTCCAGGATTTTCAGGGTACACAGTCAATTATTATAACTAGTCTGGTTACTGATCCTACATACTAAAGTAGAACCGATCATCAGATCGAGCATCGGATGGAGTCGATATATCGTAGTATCGGTAAAACTTTGGATCGACAATTTTTTATGCTGTTTTTAACATAAATTTGGATTCACACAATAAATGTGCACTCATGTAGATTTTTTTTTAAATCTAAAAACATCGCATCAAAGGACATCGGATCGGCAAGAAATGCTCATTTCGGTTGACCACTACTACCTACTAACTATAAATTGTAGTTAACATGATACAGATGTGCGTGATGTTGACCACTACTACCTACTAACTATAAATTGTAGTTAACATGATACAGATGTGCGTGATGTTGGGGTAGATATAGTTATAGAGGACATATTCCACTCAGGATTGCTAGTTGCACTGTGGGATGCTACCAGTATTGCAACATTTTGTAGCTCAAGTACTTTCTTAAGTGGGTTGACCCGATTAAATTGTGAAGAATTTACACAAGTTTGTAAGAGTGAAGAATAATACAGTTAGGCCCCTACTCGAATCAATGACTCCACTCATGTCACTAAAATATGGAAATGTCACTAGTCACTTAAACAGGGCTCAAAATAACCGGAGGCACCGAAGGCCACGGCCTCCGTACCCTTCACTTTGGCCTTGATGCCCTCCAATATAATTGTACACCGAAGGACAAATTTTCCATTGACTTTCTGTGCTATGAGGTGTCCCCGTAATAGTTATAACTGTCTGCCCTAGTAACCTGACCATTTTGGCCTTGCCTCTTTTGATTCTTATTTCGAGCCCTGCTTAAATTTATTGTCTTGTTACAACGCTGGATATTACCTACCAGGATTCTAAGGGCATGTTACTGGTGGTAGTACAATTATTAAGGGTGAGATACATGTAAGGTATATGACCGATCTAGATTAATTCATTTCAATATATGATGACCTTAATTATAAACTATACAAGACCTACCTCGTATTCTTCTTCTTCTTTGTCTTGCATTTGCCCTTGCTCTTCAAACTTTCATTATGCTCTTGGAAAATCTCCTTCCAATCCACAGGAAACCCTTTCATAAACCTTTTAATAAAGTCAGCAGACAAACCTGTTGTAGAAACAATAGAGGCATCCATAGTCAATGAGTTTGGCCCATTGTACATCCCATCAATATATTGAATAGAAAGAAGGCTTACATAGTTAGTATTAATATGACTTGCCCATGAAAGAGTCTTTATGAATATTATTTGATTGATAGATTGATTAGGCTTCCAGGCCCCTTTTCAAAACAACAGTTAATATGTCTTGATAACAGTCGGTTTACATACATACATTATATATTCCATTGTAAAACTATAACTGCATATAATCAACCATATGATAAATCAATTTTAATTTAATTGAGCCACCCAAAGTCTTTGATATACCAGTTAGAGCCACTGGAATATAATGATGTGGAAACAATATAACAAGTCAAGGATCAATAATAGACAGTTAATTTACAATGAAATGTACTAAATAAATAAGTAAATCCTCTGTCGCACTCAGGAATACTGTCAGTGGCAAGCCAGTGATCTCTTCAAGGAGTAGACTGTGGTGTAGTGGCAAGCGCTACAATCTTGCACCACTGCAACCGGGGTTCCATCCCCGGTCGGACCACTGCAATCGGAGTTCGATCCCAGGTCGGACGTTCAAATGGGATGGCCATGTCAACAACTAGAGGTTTTACTCCGGGTACTCCAGTTTTCCCCTCTATATCCCCTTGTCTGTTCATTTTGTCACATGACCTTTAAGAAGATTAGCCAATACCCTAACACAAAATTTTGGAATAAATAAATATGTATTTAATGTGACACAACAAAGGGAAAAATAAGGTAAAGAGGAAGAGTTCGCGGAGAAAAACTTCTACATTTGAAAGCATAAAAAATAATCTGCACATCCGACTAAGGACTCAATTGAATCTAGAACGCAGTGGCGCAAGGTAAGAAGTATACACTTTTACATTGAAATATACTAAGTGACGGTATATCCTCTCCATGTGATTAACCCTATAAAACTGCACTGGGCTATTTTTAGGCTTGAAAACATGGGGGGGGGCTCAGTGGGCCCCTCCCCTAAGATCTCGGCCACGGTCCCACCAATCGCCCTGAAAATTGGCATTTGTATAAATAATCATGTTATGAACACAATGGCGGAAAAATTGTGGGCAAGAAATCATTAAAATTTGTTATTATTGCAAAATTGATTGCGCAATATTCACATTTTGACTATTTTAAAAGAAAAGCCATTATTTGTTAAATTAATGTACTTGTGCGTAAAATGACTTAAGTTTCTTAGAAAATCTAGGAATAGACTTTGTAAGAATAATGAATCCACTCTCTGTTTGAAAATATTGTTATTTACGTGCTAATTTAGCATATTTGCATAAATTTGCATGTATTTCAATACGTTTCTTAATTTCTTATGTATTATATTGTTTAATTCATTATGTATTATATTGTTTTATTTTTTATGTATTGTATTGTTTATAGTTCTTTAGATGTCTTACGTAAAGGACGTAAATGTTGAAACATTTACATTAGTGCATTGGTCCATTAATTAGAGATTAACATTACATTACCCTTACATTTCTTGTATTGTACACGTTATATACGGATATAATGCAAAAAAATATTATTTCTGCGACATGTGCTTACAATAAATGTTGCATAACTCGTCATTGGGGGGACCTATGATCCCATATATGGTCTCAAAATGTGTGCAAGACATTAGCGGAAAAAGTCATAGGAGGAAAAAATTCATAGGAGGAAAAATCATATTCAAAGCAGTTACGATGCAGTCGTGAAAAGTTCAGAGGGGGGCCTTAGAGCCAGTGCAGTTAGGATTAAACACACCATCCCTGGAGTTAGACAGGTAAGCCTCAAATTGTATCCTATGAAAATTGAAGATAAAATATTTATGTGGTCACTGCCAGAGTTAGGCCAAAACATATGGACATACAATTCTCCTGCAAATATTGGCTCATGTATATTTCAGAATCTGCATAAAACTGAATGGCTCTGACAAAACTACTGTACACTACTGTATCATATGTGATCATGGATGGTCATCAACACATGCCCAGATTTGATGAGCCAGGTATGACAAATCCTGTCCAGAGACCAACAATTGACACCAATATCCAAAGGAAGAGAGTCCACATCAATCTTTGGCCATTTTCACAAAGGCTGAAGGAGAGATGAGGATTTCTAAACTATAATTGTATTGCAAACAACATTATATTTACAAAGAACCTGAAAGGAAACACAAATATTCAGACGGCAACACTTTAAATTATCATTTGTAAATAGTTCACAAAAGTTTGCTACGTGATCCATAACTTAATTTTAGAAAGAGACTCTCAGAACTCTGAGAACCTGGCAGAGTGGCAAATTTTCAATTGTCACCACCAAATGGCATTGGGCAATATCAAATTACCAATATGTAATGTAGAGAAGATGGGCCATCTGACAATTGTTAGGCTAACCTGGAACGTTACTGTGGTTTTGAGATCTAGTTTACAGTGGGTTTGTGTCGGTGTTATATTATTTCCTGGCAAATGCTTAGGAGTCACCGATATTGTCTAGTTACATGACCAAATTATTATTTTGATTCTTTGCGGTGGATTTTCATGACGGTCGACGTATATTAAGTAACAGGCCCGGAACATGCCGACAATGAATTCATTGATTGACTGATTAGGTTTCCTGGTCCTTTTCAACGCAGAGGCTACATGAGACACCCAAAGCCTTTGATATACCAGTTAGTGCAAGTGGCCCCTAAAGTCTTTTTATCTCTCCAATGTAGATTTTGTGCACAATACTGCGTAAAATGACCCGGAGGTCTCCTACAAATGGTCATACTTCACTGAGTAGAGAGAATCAGATTAGCATCTAGTTCCCAACTGACAGTATGGCAGTGCGAATGGTACCCACATTGTTTCTGAAACTGTGTACTATACTTACCATGCTCCAAGGACATCTCTACATCCATGGGAC
This sequence comes from Scotoplanes globosa, assembly GCA_027575025.1. Taxonomy (NCBI): domain Eukaryota; kingdom Metazoa; phylum Echinodermata; class Holothuroidea; order Elasipodida; family Elpidiidae; genus Scotoplanes; species Scotoplanes globosa. Next base: position 4,900 of record JAODAI010002361.1, on the reverse strand, counting down.
CTTTGAGGCGATACACTGAACCGGAGCCCGTAACCAGGACCCTGGGAGACAGACATTTGTGAATGGCAGAGGTATGCCACAGCTCATCAGCTGGTTCAGTTCTACAAATAAGATAATATTTACACAAATACCGTGCATAGATCTAAATGTAGTATCACAAAGTTATAATAAAAAAAAGTATAATTAAAAAAAGGTATAAATTTTACATACTATATGTGGGGAACAACGACAAATCAGTTATCATTAGAAAATGTATTACATATATAATATAAGATGACGCGGGAGATCAGCTATTATGCCGGCCATTGGGAAATTTGTCACTTAGCGCACATAGAAAGAGGAGAAAAGAAAGAGGAACCAGAAGGAAGTATACTTATTATGATCTGGTCCCTTTTATAATAATGCAATTCAATATTTTTTTTATAATATAGACTAAAAACAAACCGTACAATCGCATTTCAATATTTTGGAGGAAGCCTTTGTCTTCGCCAATTTGAGAATGCCAACATAATACCTGATCTGTCATGTCGATTCACATACATATGTTGCCTACCCCCATACATAATAAGCTCAATAATATGTGATGCACCATGGCAGATCAGGTAGTATGTCCACCCATTGTCATATTGAAAGAAAGAGGACACCATTAGCTTTATTTTGATACCAAAATCAAGAAAACATTATTGTTTCAAGAGTTTTTTCTATGAAGCTGGTCATATTCCGTTGCACAAATGATCTATTTCAAAGGAAAACCTCCCCTATCTCAAAATGAAGAATATCGACATAATACCCGATCTGCCCTGGTCCATCACATATGTAGGATAACATTGACAGGCCGATATCTGCCAATTAGTCCAACATAGACAAAGGTTGAATGCACTGTTAAGCTCATTATGATTGATTGGTGTAATTTCCAGGCCCAGTTTTCAACAACGGTTTATATATAGATAGAGCCACACAAAACCTTTGATAAAGAATAGACACTGGAAAATAGTTACCATCAGCCCTCTATGGAGTGCTTTGAATTTGAATACTAGACCAATTTTAATGTTTTCATAAATAATGTAAAGTCTGTCTATTTACATTGTATATGGGGGAAGGGGGATGGACTGGATTGATGCACCTACTAAGTCTTGAATATCAAACAAAAAATAAGAAGGTTCACCAATAAAGACTTATCCAAGCCCTTGAACTAACGCTAACCAGACAGACCGGAATGGGAGTGCTGCAGCCTTGAGCACCATTTATGATTGTTTGGATATCACAGCATCAGAAAGTTTGTATTAAATTGACACAATAATTTACATCTTAAGTTCCATGAAATTGGCCTAAGGTTGCATTTTCTGACATTTTGTATTCTTAGTATTAAGGCAGACTTATTCACATGACAGGAGGCAATGCCAATTAATGGAAGTAAAGTATTACATAACAGTTTCTAAACCACCAAATACGTGAATAACTGACCTGTTGTTGGTAAATAACCGTCACGCATGTGATACCATACTGACCAATCGGTATCAGCCATTTCAATACACGATTCAGTTATATGTGGTAGAATGATAATTAAAACGCGAGTCTAACTGAATTCCTCCTGGCCTATACCTCATTAATTTTAACCTGCACTGTAACTATCTGTATAACTTACACTTTGTGACCGGCTATTACCAACACTTTCCTTTCTTTGGTTAGATACCATCGATCCAAGACAGTTTTAACAGGTGCTTTGTCTTTTACCTGAGGAGAGAATAAATACAACAGAAACTTAAGTCACATTCAGAAATTGTGCTGAAAATAGCTTTAGTTATTACAGGTATTCTATTACTAACTAAGTAAATTTTAAATTATACAGCGTTACATATTACCATGAAATGGCATTTCACAGAATGCACAAAGAAATCCCTCAATTAGCCAAAAAATACAGGAACCAATTTACATGTACTAATTTACTGTAACAATTTACACAGTAACAGTTGGGAATTTCGACTGTAAATATTGTGATATCCATCTAAATTCTATGTAAGCCATGCTAATTATAACGTTAATCGGACGTTAAGATTGTTGTCCATTACCAGGGCTCAAAATAACTGGAGGTCATGGCCTCCGGGCTGCAGGTGGCCATTGTTGTTATCAAGATATTGAAATTCTTTGTAAATGTAGCTTATTTTTAAGCATAAAATTTGCACATTCCAATTTGCATAATCATATATTTTTTTGTACGCTTGTAAAGAAAATTTTGTTGGCAACAACTTTGTTGTAGTAATTTTTGACAACAGAAGGAAGGATTCACATTATTTTAATCCTAGCTTTCATGAAATTGCTACATTTGGCTTAGTCACACAGTGATAATAGCCACATTTGGGTTAGCACGATAAGAGTTAACAGCACATCTATAGAGAGGTTATATTAGTGCCAGATAGGTTAATTACATTCAAGTCCCATTTAGGGTTAATGATACAAATAAATAATAGGAATGACCATCTGGGATAACTCCCTACTCTTTGTGAAAAGATGGCCAGACTAGAATGAGACAGGTAGTTCTGACCCGGGACCGCCATTTAACGTCCTCATCCGATGGACGCCCCACATCGGGTTTAGCCTATGAACCGACATAGTTACCTGGGTGTGGTCACTGCAGCTATATAGACAGTTACTGGGAGGGAGACATTGGTGAGAGTTGGGTGATTGTGGAAGATCAGTTGATAATCCATCAGACAAGAGAGATAATTTTGGTACATATTAACACCAAGGTTATATTAGTGCCAGATATGTTAATTATAACTTAAGTCGATGCGGTTGACTACTAGTACTACAATAATGTACAAGTACTGCCTTATAATGCACACCCATAGATACTAAAATCAGAAAGCTGTTCACATGCACAGACATGGTCTGGATTCAACTCCATACCTATCAACAAAATGAACGTTGCTCATATAAAGTTGACATGTGTCTAATTTGAAATTCATGCTACATAAAAAACTGGTGATTCTTACCACCGTGACCTGGATGCTTTGTGGTGTGTCTCTGGGAGCCTTCTGTTTACTCAATTTCTTAACCCTTTTCTTGCCACCTTCATAGCGTTCGCTACGGTAATTATTGTCCACTTCAGCCACAGTTTCTGGTTTCTTTACGGGCTGGACATGCTCTTGCTCCGCATCATCTTCATTGCTGGATCTGTCTTGCTCCGTGTCACTGTCATATAGATTCTCTGCGGGTCGGACTTGCTCTGTCTCACTGTCATATAGAGCTTCATCACTGGAGCGGTCCATCTCAACACTATCGACCAACGTGTAGTGTTTCCTTGCTGGTCTGCCATTCTGTCGCTGGTGGCGCTGGGGTTCATGATACAGATCTTCATCACTAGAACTACCTAGCTCAATAACACTGTTATCTATTTCAGCCACAGTTTGGGGTTTCCTGGCTGGTCTGTTCTCATAGCGTTCTGTTTTAATGTCAGGATCCTCATCACTGGAGCTGTCTAGCTCTACATGCATGCTTTCCGTTGCTGATATTCGCTCTATGATATCCTGCCGGTAATTCGATGGCGTAGGTTCCGGTGACATGTATCTGCTGTTGCCCTGCCGATGAGCAGCTAAACCTCGTCTCTTCATAGAGGGCGCTTTTCTGGGAGGGAGCATCACAAAATCAGAGTCATGTCGTCCTCTCCTGTCGGTACCAGGAACTAGTAATATAAGATAAAAGCAGATAGGATACAATATGAAGCTATGATAAATTAAAGTAAGCATATAAAATGTACATAAAACACAAGCACTACTGTATTAAAGACACTAGATAGACTAGATGTTTGTTGTATCCAAAGATTTAAAATCAAAGACATTAAGTGGTGAATCATCGCATTACTGGCAATATTCACTATCTCCTCTGCAGAAGACTAAGTATACAGCTAGTAGTAGTATAGGCAATCCTTATTTATAGGAGATAGCCTACATGTAATAACCCCAATAGGCCAAACTACACAACTTTCTCATACACAAAAATAAGAAACATTTCACAAAAATTACATATGGTCATTTTCACGGTAAAGGGTGTAACTTTGATTTTTGGACCTTTTCTGCAGTGGTGGTCTCAAGAAACAACCAAATTCTATGATTTTTCTCCACATAAGTTGTCTGGGTATCAGCTACCTTGGGTAGCATAGAAAATATTAGGAGTTAGTGCTTTAACGTTTGGCGGGCATAAACGTACCATAAATGTGTCATTTTTGAGTGAGCAAAATACACTAACAAATTTGAAAATCCCTATTCTTTGGTATATTACCTCATGGGCTGCTTTTATTATGCTGAATGTATAAAGATATGTTCAGTAAATACCAACAAATCACTTTTACTTGTGTCCATTCCCTTATTTTGGTGTATGGAATGTCGATAATCGTCGTTTCGGAGGCTTCATTTTCCGTTAACAATTGTTTACAAACTTTATGGTCTTATAAATTATTAATTATTTGGAATTTATTTCTTCATTCCTTCTTGGTGTGTTAATTGGTACATAATCTTAAAGTAGTGCCAAAATTTTAAGGATCCCATGACATTTACATTTTTTGTGAAGATTTCACCAAAAAAGGTAATTTTCCGTTAACAGTTTTGAAGCCTCCGAAACAAATTGTTTAGCCAGCTTGCGCAAATATGAATTAAGGAATTCATGAAATTTATTTATCAATGTGTAGCACCCGGACCCCTAACCCACTCACCTATATAGGGATGGGATATGCCGCATCGTTTAGAAAAAAAAGACAATACCAACTTTCCGTTAACACTTGAAGCCTCCGAAACACAATGAAGCCTCCGAAACAACAATATTGTTAACTATCATATTTCCACGTTTCAATAAATTTATTTTATTCTAAATTTGGCTTGTAATTATTTAGTGACATGTATAGTCT
>JAODAI010002250.1:0-13142 GCA_027575025.1 Scotoplanes globosa | reverse complement strand
TCATGCATGGGTATAATTATGTGTGTGTGACATTTGTGTGTGTGATATATAGCGCTACATATTCAGGTTATATAAATACCATTGTATAAGAACGTGATCATACTGTCATACGTGCATAGTATGTATACACATACATATATAAATTGGTATAATATTGTTTCACGTTTGTATTAACAGTCACCAATCCTCCCGGTGGTTATACACATCATCAATATGTACATACCCAATATGTAGGAGTTGTATATACTTTACATACTGTACTTATTTGTGTAGGCATATTAGATAAATGACTATATATGGCATCTACATATAAATCAGATGATTTTGTATCACATACGGTTATATGATTCATAATTACAGGTCGATGGGTTGTTTAGTTGATAGTTATTTACGGTGGATATGATTTTTAGAACAACTTTGATTTCTGCTTCATCCTGGTCATGACATTATGCACCCGACAGATAACTGATTTGGTATAATGTGCGAATATAACTGTTTGTGGCATGAACTTAATTCATTTTAATGGATCCCTTGAACTGTTTCAGAGAGGGACGTTCAATGATAGTTTGGGGAAAAGTGTTCAAACTAAAACCACCTTTTATATTCATATGGAGTGAAATTATATAGTTCACTTTAATAGTTATTTAGAAGAAACGAGTAATCCACTGCAGTATAGTTCAATTCGACTGAAGTGAAATTAAATAATAGTGGAGTGGAATGAAATTATCATGCAGTGTAATACAATTATACTGCCTTTAAATATGAACTGCATTTCACTGCAGTGCAATTCAATTCGACTGCAGTGGACTTGAATTTCACTGTAGCTTATTTAAATTTCATTTAAGTGCAATTAATTTCATTGCAGTGGATTGACTGCAGTGACATATATTCATTGCAGTATAATACACTTCCACTGCTGTGTAGTACAATTATATTGCAGTATAAAACATCATACTAAATTAAGTTGCAATGCAAATTAATTTAAACTAGCCTGACTGTAGTACAGTTAATCAAACTGCATTTACAAGTATTACACTACAACGAAATGCATTCCACATCAGTATAATTCAATTGTACTTTATGGGAATACAAGTTCACTGCAGTACAATTCATTCATGTAGTACAATTTGGAAGTACATGACAATACGGCTTGCCGAATGATTATTGCAAGTGTATAAATTAATCAGGAAAATGAGACGAGTTCATCCTATTTGGGCTGAATATAAGCTAGTACTATAGTATACTTTGGTTAGATACGTCGATAGGGAATTTTGTGAAGTAGATAGGTCTAATAGGATTATAGTTTGTCTGTCAGGTAATACGATCCAGGATGGTATAGCAGTCGGATTTCCTCTATTGTGTCTGACGAGGAGGTTGTTATTGTACAAGTTGATACTAAGAACCTGCAGTCCGAATCCGTGGAAATTATTCGGTCTAGATATAATGAGTTATTTTGTCGCTTAGCATCTATCAGGGAAAATGTTTTCATTTGTTGTGTGTTGCCTAGGTTTTAATAAGGCAGTTTCCGAACATATGATTGAGGGCTTGAACGAATTATATATACCTGAATTTATTTCATAGTAGGAAAGATCTATTTTCCTAGAAGGAAACAATATTCCATACATATGCGCTACGCGCTGTATAGAGTCGGAAAGTGAGTTCCCTGCCGTACATTCAACCCCCAATGAACCACGCAACACCCACCCACGAACAAAGAACATTAAAAATGTGAAACACAAAAGGGGGTGACGGACAAGGGTGACCCCAGTGGTCACCCTTTATCACACACCCCTTCCATAATGAAGGAAATAATAATATATACATATGCGCTACGTGCTGTATGGAGTCGGAAAACGCGAGCCCCACCGCGCAATTAAACCCCCACCGACCACGCAACCGCCACCCACCAACATAAAATATAAAAAGAGAAACAAAATGGGGTGACGGACAAGGGTGATCCGAGTGGTCAACACTTGTCCCTCGCCCCTCCCACAATGAAGGAAACAACAGTATGTACATATGCGCTACGCGCTGTATGGAGCTCCGAAAACGCACGCCCTACCATACAACCATCCCCCACCGACCACACAATACCCACCCACCAACGAAAAAATGAAAGATATAAACAAAAAAGGGGGTGAAGAACAAGGGTGACCCCAGTAGTCAAGCCTTGCCCATCGCCCCCTTCCACAATGATGGAAGTAATATATACTACCTACGTGCTACGCGTTGTGTGGAGTTCGAAAAGCGCGAGCCCGGCCGTGCAATCAACCCCCTCCCCCACGCAACCCCCACCACCAAAAGAAAAAGGGAGAAACAAAAACAGGATGTGAGGGACAAGGATGGACCAAGTGTGAGGTCCAATGCTGATTTGTGGGAAAGTATCCAAACTAAAACCACATTATATATCCATATATTTTAACTATATACTAAGGAGTGAAATTATATAGTTCACGTTGATAGTTATTCGGAAGAAGCGATTATTTCACAGCATTATAATTCAATTTGACTGCAGTGGAATTAAATCATAGTGGATGGGAAAGAAATTATCATGCAGTATAATACACTTATATTTCAATGTAATATGAACTGCATTTCACTGCAGTACAATTCAATTCGACTGCAGTGGACTTTAATTCCACTGTAGCTTAACTAAATTGAATTTCAGTGCAATTAATTCCGTTGCAGTGGAATGTATTCCACTACATTGTTATACATTTCACTACAGTCTAATACACTTTCACTACTGTATAGTCCAGTTAAAATGCGATACGAAACACCATACTGGATCAGTTGGTGTGGAAATGAATTACACTATAACGAAATGCATTTCACTGAATTATAATTCAATTTCACTGCAGGGGAATACAATTTATCTGCAGTATAATTCATCTATGTAGTACAATTTAAAAGTACATGAAATAAAATGACTGATGTACAATTTTCAACAATTACATTTGTCGTGTTACGATCGTACACTACTGACACAATTATGACTTTAATAATTAAGTATTACTAAAAAATCGGTGTTATTCTGAAGTCATCTGCAAATTTTGCTAAAATTAAGGCTTGTTGTTAAGGTCTTTTAATTTTAGTTTTTGCCAAATCAAAGTATTAATTCAAATCTTCTGGAACTTCGATGCTGTTCTTTACGATAACAAAATATGTACGGTGCATTTTCAGATTTACCATAGTAAATTGAACATGTGCTTAGCTCATTAGAAAATGTCTACTCCTTGAGGGGAAAAATTAGAGAATGATAATATAACTAGGTACAATATGCATAGTGTGTGTGTATTGCCAAGTTAAACATATCAAAGACATCGATTGAATTATATATAATATATAGTATATCATATAATCAGTAACTGAACACGTATCTCACTGCCTTGGCAACCATAAAGATGATGGAAACATAATGTATTTCATGGCTAGGCTATCTGTAACATAACTTGAAACCAGTATAGACTATAGTATAACAATATGTATATATACGAGTAATTGTGGAGTTGTATTGAAAATATGGGTTATAAATACATTATAGTCACTAGTATTCACCCACATGACGCTTATATACTGGATATGGGCATACTGTGACAAAAAAACGAAAATGTAATACTCATAATGTACTGCCTATGGATAAAACGAGACACCTGATCAATCCTTTAATTCGTTCGATAACTCAAATAGTTAAAAATATTTGTATATTTTTTGTATATATACTGAAGTCTCTCTCTCTCCTAAAATGAGATGACGAAGAAAATACTAACTGATATCTGCATCATTGGTAAAAGCCATCGACCTCCCTTTACATGTAAACATGACCCGCCAATCAACATCACCTCCAGTCCTCCCCAAATCCCTCTCACTACAGTCCTTCCACCTCAGACGAGGTATCCCCCTACAATTTTCGGTAGTCGTCTTTCATCCATACGTACAACATATCCAGCCGACCTCATGCTCCCCCTTATCACCCTATATGTCGGACACATATTCATCCCAATATCCTCCCGTATATTCTCCGACATTCTCCTAACCACCCGCTTAACCCCCGCAATCCTTCTCATCCAAGTACATATGCTTTATAAATCGTACCAGTGTAACGTTATTTTATATTATTTTGACAGAGTAATGGGCGTTTAAACATAGCTGTCTTGTTTTACCTTACCATACAAATATAGTTCGCAATGACCAGATAACATAATATATTGTGAAACATTGACACATTTTTGTAAAGAGCTTTGAGTTGCAACATTCTGGTTTTAAACAGGAAAAGCGCTATATAAATATGTAGTAATATAATTATTATTATTATAATACTTGCTGACAAAGGTATTAAGAAGTGTAATAATGTTGCGTATCTGGGGTGAATGCTTTCTGAGGATGTACGGTATGATGTGGAGGTGAGTAAAATCATCCATTCGGGGGCTCTGGCAGGAAGAAAGTAGAGGGGTTATGTCATATATATATATATGTCACCCTCTACCATTTTCGGAAGTCGTCTTTCATCCATACGTACAACATATCCAGCCCACCTCATGCGCCCCCTTATCACCCTATATGCCAGACTCATATTCATCCCAATATCCTCCCGTATATTCTCCGACATCTTCCTAGCCACCCGCTTAACCTCCGAAATTCTTCTCATCCAAGTACATATGCTTTATAAATTGTACCAGTGTAACGTTATTTTCTTGGATACATGTGTTATACCTATATATATCTACGGGAGTGAGAAAGTGGCCATACCAGGCGCTCAACAACAACAACACCAAATATGCGAAAATAATTGGATGATAAACATTGCGGTGGTTAAGCGGGTGTAAATGGGTAGCCTGGATAATATTACGGGAGGAGAGGCTGGTAATGTGGCCCATGAGGTTGACTTGTCACGTAAAACGTATGGCAATATCACATGTGGAGGTTGGTAGAAGAGGCAGGGAGAAAACTCGTCTGAGATGGAAGGACTGTGTTGAGAGCGATTCTAAGAGGGCTGCAGGTGGTGCACTCTAAAAAAAATATATAGTGATTTTTTTAAACGTACTCCGTTTAAATATATTTTTTCACCATCTGAACCATTTACTATTCAGATTCAAACAATATTACCAGTTCATATCGTGATTTAAATCTATTTGGTTCAGAATATATCTGAACCGCTCGTGCAAGCATCAAATGACCATATTGCTGCGATTGACTACAATGACACCATGGCAATTACGATTCAACTGACCCGATATGTTTGTCTTCTGTATTACTAGTTACCTGGCGTACATGGACCGACGGAGAATGGATTCTGAATCCGGTTACTGGATTTTGGCAGGTATGTTACAATACATCATTATTGAATGTGTAAATCATTACGTATTACATTATATTTATAATAATTAATGTATATTACAAAAACAAAATGGATATAATTAAGTTACATATAAACGGTAAGATAATCGTAGTAATATACTATTTTTGTGTATTATTGATTGTATGATTAAATCCCCGGGCCTATAGTAGTTACAGGTAATATGTACTTGTTATAACTTTCTCAGGTCATCGTATTATTAATATCATTGTTTGCGTAAACCCCCGGTTTCTAAGAGATAAAGACAAAAAGCCATAACACAAAGACGAGGTAAAGGTTGGTGGAACAGTAATGCCAGCTATGCAACTCACAAAATACGATATTTGAATCCCAGTTCGGGAATAGTAGTGTGCGAATATGCGAATATGCGAATATTTTCATCAAAATTTAAAAAACATTAAATTATATTCAAACTGTTAATTTGTTGAACATCCGACGTTAAGTTGTAAATTATGGTTTGGCCAATACATGGTTTTAGCCAATACATTGTTTTTAATTGATGCAAGAGTGGATCAAATATTGAAAAGTGGGTTAAAATTGCTTATTAGTGACATTGTTCGAGATATAGTAATAATATACTGTCAGAGGGTGACACCAACACAAACACTACCAGTACTACTTACTAATGGCATAATTTAACATTTTGGGTGGGTATTTGGCGTTATCCACACAACCACTGGTATTATTCAGGCATATACACTTGTCCCCTATCACTTTTGTTATAGTTGTCAACAATACGTGCTTAGAGAGTCAGTAGATACATTAAATTATAAAGATATTGATATTAAACCTAATAAAACATTCATGCGGATGATGCGGATTTCAAATACCTGGGATCATTTGTAGCCGATAGCAACAATTATTTTAATTCCCCGATTGCTATTGGTTTTACTAGTGGATGAACGCCATCATCAATGTGGCTCAACTACTCTCCCTCCGGATGGTCAGTTTAGCCAATATTTTTTTTGTGGAAGACGTGCCACGGCAAAACGGTTGGTCTTTAATTCCCCTATTACTATTGGTATTATTGGATGTGGCGAGTATTTGCAACGACCAATATTACATTATGGTGCTAAGATCATTTGTGTACATAACATCAAGTATATAATGACAAACGTCTACAAAACTACATCGTTTGATGATAAATACAAATTATCTAATTAATTTCAATTAACACTATATAGACCTTGTTCAGTTTGTCAATAATCATATTTCAACTACCGTAGTCCTAAGTAATGATATATATGTTTGTATAATGGAAGTTATGTACGTGTGAATTTACTAACCAATATTTCAGTCATCAATACATGGTTACGGAATGATGATACAGTAGTGCAGTTATTCATTATATTACCCCTCCTGTGTATATATTTACTGATGTCTCTTGGATGAATCGGATAAGTGGTGCATGGTGTTGGTGTATTTTGAAATACAATTTTAATATTTATGTAAAAACATACACTGCATTATCAACTTTTCGAATGTATATAATTATAGTTATACTGAATATTTTAAATTTATACTTTTGTATTATATACCGTCCACTACTCTCCACTACTTCTAGCATACACATGTTTTATGATGAATTTGATACATGTTTACAATGTGTAAATGTGCACGATATTGGCAACATTATTTTGACTTGGTGATTTCAATATTCATGTTGACAGTTATACCGACCGTATAATGCTAAATCAATATTGATATTATTTCATGCTATAATATGTATCAGCATGTGAAATCAGCCACATACAAGACTGGCCATATTATTGACTAATTGTAACCTGTTCTGATTTAGGGAATATTGTTCCTAACGAGGCCTACAAGTATTTGATATTTTGGATCACCGTAATGGCGTTTTGTGAAATATATGACAACCAGGAGTATTGTGTTCATTACATAGCTATGTATTTCAGGATAATAAAGTCATTTTACATTGGTGCTTTTAAGAAAGATATCATTGTGATTGAGAGTAACATTTCCCGGTTTGGCGATTGTTGGATTAGTTTCAAATTATAAACATTTTATCTGATTTATTGAACCACCATGCTTCAGTAATTAGTAAGAATTGGTAGCTAAAAAGGCATTGTGGGCCTTCGTTCCATGAACAAAATAATGTTAAATTATCAAAAGCAAAAGCAGTGTACTGGAGATGCCGGAGAGTTGAGCCACTTTTGCAATTCTAACATTCAGTCCAACAACTACAAACTTGTTAACGTTATTTGTCAGCGTAGTCTAAATTAAACGTATTATAACCGTTACGCTATCCCAATTTAGACCAACCATTTCACCGTGGCACGTCTTCCACAAAAAAGGTTGTCTCAAATGGACCTCGGGTGGAGGATAGTTGAGCCAACTTGATGGTGGAGTTCATCCACTTCTTAATCATTACCATGTATATAGCGACCACCACACATCAAATTAAATATACTAAAAAAATTCATGGTAAAATTACAAGCACATTATGAGTATTGCTAGAATATTTAATAGTAAATTGACTAGTTAAACTTTGTAAAGTTACAGATAACTTAAAACTACTATGCTATTTGTTTAGATGGACAATGTAACATACATTATCTATATATAAATATTATGTTCCACTGAACATGAGTAAATTCACATAACGACAGAAAGGTAAAACTTCAACAAATATTATGACACTGTGGACAATATCTGTCCATCTTTGATATTATAAGTACCTTAATTGAAATGAAACAAGTAATACAAATACGTTTATGTTTTAGTGTGGACATGCCTATAGAACGATGTGTAATGAACAACATGGGACCAAAAAAATACTTAATTGTGCTATTTTTGGTTAATCATACGCTAATTACAAATTAAATATGCAAATTTCAGATATTTTCACCCAAAAAATGAAATCACCTCAAATTTAAGTTGAAATATAATATAACTTCATTATAAACTAATAAAAAGATATATGGAAGGCAATACATATGTTAGCAATGCATTTGGAGACAAGTATATGATAAAAAAGTGGTTTTATCATTTGAGTAACATTTGAGTAATTTCTTATGTAATTCATTATTTTTTTATGATTATCTATCCATATTTTATATGTATTCTATTGTTTTTATGTCTTATGTATTACATTGTTTTATTTTGTCATGTATTTTATTGTTTTGAGATCAGATGCGGTGTATTTGGCAACAAGTTTTTACTCACAAAATTAATTATATGCCACTATATTTACAACAGTGGTATAACACCTACAATCTATGTTCATAATGCTTAAGTGTACACACATATGCAATAATTGAACATTTTAAAACATACCTTTTTAAAATTCATGCGACATCAACATGAGGGGGCCCACATGAACGGGGATATTACCAAAATGTGCGCCAAACAAGAGAGAAAAAATAATATGCAAACAAAATATATAGCCTGAGCGGCTACGATTCAAGATTAAAAAAGTCCAGGAGGCCACTATGCCCCCCAGGGTAAGTTGGTTAAGGAAGGAACTTAATATATAGTCAAAATACAGTCACACTGCGGCTTAATCTGGCAATGCATATTACACCCCTTAGCCTAGCCTAGGCACTATACTATATGGCCTAGCATAGCCTAGCCTAAGCATACAGTATTAAACGTTGTATTACAAACGGTCATACTGTGGCTCAGGCTTACTGGTCACAAATCAACTTTAAACTATATATTCCTACATTCACGTCCACAATAAAGCACAAGCGGATTTGTAAGAATTATTAATTTTAATTAAGGTACTTACCATGTCAAGATATTGTCCATATTAACTGAAATTCAACCTTTCTTGTGCACACAATATAGCTCCATGTACACACAAAATGGCGTGCCTGTGAACTAATATACTCGTTGAACTTGTACAACTGGGTAATTACATGTACTTCAAGTTCAAACAAGTAACTTTAAACCCAAAGCTCGTATTATTATCTCATGGCATATTGGGTGTATTTACTTAGTAGTTTAAAACATTGGTTAGTATTGATGATATAAAGTGGTATAAATACCATATGATAGCTAAAGTCAACTTCTCGATATTGTAAAGGTTAGTAAATAAAAACATGTTTGAATAACATACCGTTCATACTCGTTTGGGCATACGACACCAATTGTTGAGTACATTTCGTTTTCTGTGTATGGCAGAGTTCAACCATTAGGAGACGGTAATTGGCTGTTCAAAATCTTGATTAATTTAAATGGGCGTGACCTAAATTTCATATAAAATATTAGCGTATTACACTAAATAATGTTGAGATAATATTCAAATAGATCGCACATTCACAACATTGGTTTATTATTAACATATGCTAACATTAAGTTGAAAAATACTAAAGTTGCAATAAATCCTATCATATATAATTTGATTTGATTTATGATCTCACCCGATTTGAAAGCATTATGTACAATACGCATATTAGCACTTTTGACGATTAAAGTAATGCATTCTACATACGCAATGATATTTTCAATATATAATGTTTGAAATAATTTGGGTATGATTGCATGTACGTTATTGCTTACACTCTTATAATTGAGAGATGGCCCAGTGATTGTAATGATGTTCTCCAAGACATTACATTCAGAAAACTAAAGTGCTGGAACCAGCACGTTGAGGTGCTGATTTATCTCTTTGTAAGTGCTCGTATATGGATTGTACCAAATAAGTGCTGCATTAGCACCGACAAAGGTGCTCGGACTTTTAGAACATTCAAGTACTAAAAGTAGAAGTACTCGTGTTGGTGCTAATGTAGAAGTCCCTATATGAACTCTTAGAAAGAGCTAAAATCACCACCACTGGTGCTAAATCCAGAACTTTAGTTTTTTGAGGGTGTATTCACTCAAATTCACATAAAACTGACTTTACTATTCAGTTAGTAACGGAGGAGATGTGAACTATTTTTTGTGTAAAGTTGTCTCAATGATTAATATGGCTGATCGGGTGCCAACTGTTCATGTTGAAAGTTGTTATGATGATCTTGTGCTACCATGCCGAAACCATTTGTATGTTAAATTAGGCATTCAAAAGCCTAAATACCGAATATATAATGGCAGTAGTATAAACTACTAATTTCAAACCCTTATTTATAACACAAGAGCATATCAAATATAGTTACAAGTGCAACATTTATATGGTGTTATAATTAATGCATTCGGCATTCGGTATCAGGTGCATGTAGTTACTCAAACTTTGCATTTAAGTATGTATATTGATAATGTTACTACTGCATTGTATTCTGCAATAATTACTACAATAATCAAGAAAGCGATACTTGAGAGGATTGTTTACTCTCAATGTCAACTTCAACTTGAGGTCAATACGCTTCTAGACCCCTTTAAATCTGAAATACCAATCTAAAAACATATTTATGGAGTCAACAGTGTGCTGTCTTTGTATCTATACTATTCTCACTTGAAATAAAATGTGTTAGCTAAATTGATACATATTATATTGTTGACGTGTGAAACGTTTTCATACCCGATGATCATAAATACAAAATTTAAAATTGGTACATTTTCCAAGATATAATTGCTACAATTCACTCAGGATGTGTTATTAATCCTGATAAAAATGACCAGTCTACATAACCATGGTCACTCAAATTAACATAAAAATGACTTTATAATTCAGTTCAATTATGCATTCAATAGCCTAAACACCGAATAGGTTAAAAATACAATAGTATAAACTCCTAATCCCAACCCTTGTTTATAACACAAGAGCATATAAACTATAGTTACAGTCGAAAATTTGGCAGTCATATGGTCATTTGTTATAATGGATGTATTCGGCATGGGTGTCATGTGCATTTAGTTACTCGCATTTTTAATTTAAGTATGTATATTGATAATGTTAATACTGCCTTGAATCCTGCAATGCTTAATCCAATAATCAAGAAAGCTATAAGCCTGGCTTGGTTTACTCTCAATTTGAACTTCATCTTGATAACAGTAAGCTTCTAGATCCCTTTAAATCTACATACAAACGGGGCTGCATTATTGAAACTGCCCTTAGTCGTATTAATAATGGTGGTAAATGTATACATACAACAAATATTTATTGAGTCCACAATGTGTTTTCTTTGCACCTATATTGTTTTCACTTGACATTGCAGGTGTGACGGCTATTATTTGTAATAATGGTATCACTTTTCATCAATATGCTTCTGTTATAAATCTCTTTTACTGAATGTGCTTTTGATAAAATGGGATTCTGTATACGTACAATTTTCCAAATAATGAATAATCACAAGCTAAAGCTTAACATAGGAAAAACATAAATGTATCGTTTATCGCTACAAATGTAATACTATTACTATGGTTGGTGAACACCATTACTATGGTTTCCGATAAACTACAAAACCTTCGAGCATTGTTCTGAATTTTCATATTTGAAAGACATGTGCGGCTGCTAAGATGCAGCTTACAAATATATCGTATAGCGGGAACTTTCTTGATCAAAGTAGTTCAGACAATTTAATGAATGCCTTTGTTTCTGCAATGCTTTATTTGCGTAACTCTTTTTTTTGTTTGGACTATACATAAAGATGTGTAGGTTTAAAAAAATCAAAAATACAGCTGCACGTTTTATTAAAACATATGGTAGACAAAATAATATTACATCCGTAGGCCTACATTATAATATGCACTGGCTTCCTATTGAGTATCACATTATCTTCAAAATCATTGCTATTACAATTTGTGGGCATATATTCAATCAGTCGTTTTACATTTGTGAACCGATTCATTCTTATATACCATCTCGAAAACAGTATACCGCCCCTTTTCAATATAAATTGTGATGGTTCTAAATGTCTTTTTATTTTCAACTATTACACTTTGGAATCAATTACAAGCAAGTGTTATATCACATGATGCATTAATCCGTTTTAGGAAGTCTCTCAAGACTCGTATTTTCGTACTTCATTATAATTAATATTTTTGTAATGTCCATGAAAATGGTATATGTTGAGGCATTATGGTATATGTGTATATATATTTTTATTTTACAGTGAAGCGCTTTGATAGGTGATAAGTTTTGGTCATATGCAGGAAGAGCGCTATATAAACCAGTTTTGTTATTATTATTTACACTTCGCGCTCACTTTAGAGGTGACATAGCTTGTACAACTAGGTGTATGCATAATGGCTATGCCAACACTTGACTGATGTGTTGGTGGTAACCCCATGTGTGACCCTTACTAATATGTTAGGCTCTTCAACATATGTATGTATGTAATAGGCAACCAACATAAATATGTGACCGTTACTAATCATGTGTGTACTAGGCATGCAGCGCGAATATTTGTGAACAGAGGTTATATGTTATCTGTATTTTGTATTATAGTAATACTCCTTGAAACGATGTTTTCAAAACGAAATACAGAAATATGGTTAATTGACAAGCCACATAGGAAATAATTTATCATGCCATTTAAGTTTGAAAGTGAATTATAACCCACCCAAATGCGTAATGGACAAAAGTTCAAAGATTAGTAATTAATATGCGTACGTATAACACTCCATTAAAATAATATTACGTTTCATGTATCTGCCAAATCAAGAAAACATAATTTCCGGTGATCTGGAATTTAATGAAAACAAATATGTAATCTTCGTGTCAACCCCTTATATCGCCATATACTGACATTTCCCCTGAGTGTTTACATTATAAAAATAGGGTGGTAATACTTCACAAGTTAATGTTGTTATCAAAGTATTAACTATTTGCTTGGGATAGGGAGGGGGGGGGTGGGGTGGTGGGGTTTCGGAATTTCCCGATTAT
>JAODAI010002249.1:0-19628 GCA_027575025.1 Scotoplanes globosa | reverse complement strand
CATATGTACATGGTAAGCGTGCATACTCGGTCAAAGTAGGAGACAACACTCCTTCTAAACTACTGCTAAAACTACTAACTAAGACTACGGGCTAAAACTACTTCTAAGACTACTATATACAGTGAGCGTACTGATCGGTTCGAAGTCTGAGGCAACAACTAAACTTATACACCAGAAACGCTCCTACTTTTATACCATTACAGCCTGCTTTCCTATGTCGGTCGGTACCATACCTTTCTCAGTAGACGCTGAATACGCCATGGCATCCTCCCATACAACAAAAGTCAAGTTAAGCAGGTCAACGGGATGGCCAAGAGGAGGGACTTTGCCGGTATCCACTAATGCCATGGTTACAATCATAACACAGCTAGTATTTCCAAATATAGCAGGAGATGATGACTGATGACCATATCGGCGTCAGCCATATTGTCCACTTAACACTTAATGTAAAGTGGGTCACAGCATGTTATACAGTAGCCATCAATATCTGGTGCCAATCATAATACAGCCGGTACTTCTAAATATAAATATAGCCAGATGTCTCATGACTGTACACAACAGCTAACACCTGCCAAAATGGGTCAGATTAGTGCCTATCCCAAATACCTCATCAATTACATCAGAGCGTAAACAGATCATAATCACAGCACAGGTGTACACGACAACAACACCTGGACTAAAGTGGGTCAACCTAAAGACCACTTTAGGTACCATATTAATTACCTCAAATCATACAATGACAGGTTAATCATAACACAGGTGCTCGTGACCACAGCACCTGTACTAAAGGGGTCAAGCTGATGGCCATTCCAGATACCTATTATTCACATCATGTTATGCAACAGCCAGAAATGCTACCCAAGGTGACAAGGTGAACTTCCGGTATAAACCCCTGCTGGGGGGCCGCATCATTACAATATTTACACTTTAGTCAACCATCGTCATCGTTGTTTCGTGAAATTGAATATCTCTCCATATTGTTGTTGTTTAGCTTGATATTTCTTTCTGGTAGATTTGCTGTAGCTTGGTGTCCAATTTCATGAAGTAAGTGGAGTCGATGCCCAGCCAATATCGTGTTGGTTTATGGTAAAATAGTTGCTGGCTCGTACAAGTATAGTCATGTTTAATAGGAGTTGTGGTTGAATGAAGTTTTCTTCGTCGTTTGATTTTACTGAGTTGCCAATATATGCAATGAAGACAAGTGCACTTGCGCTGTCTCCATGTTGTGAACCAATGCTAGTTGAAAAGGATTGTCCCCTGTCTCCATAAGAAACGTCATTTAGTTGTAGATCATATCGGATGAAGTTCGTAATTGGCAATTGGCAGATTCTACTCGGGTTGAAAATCCCAAATTCTTCAAAATGTCAAAAAGAATATATGATGTTGAAGAAGCTCGTCAATTATTATTTGCGGAAGAGGATTCTGAAAATCCATTTGAGAAATCTCTTCCTCTATCGAACTCAGTGAAGAGGGCGGTGATTGTGACCTGGGAACAGCTATTTACGAGAACAGAGAGCCAGCAGAAATCGGGTCTGCTTTTTTCAAAGCATCCAGTATTCGTCAACTGACTGACCATGTACGTATTTAAGTTTGTGTGTTCGTATATACTCCACTAACCTAACGTTACTAGTGGGCCTATGCTAGGCCTATTATTAAAATGCTATACACATATGTTATGCACCAATACACTTTTCCATAGCATGGAATTATCCAGCACCCAAAAGTTGAGCCAGGGATGTTCACATTTTTGTGCAAGGGATGTTCATATTTTTGTGCAAGGAATGTGACAGCAGTTTATACGGTGGTGTTATTTAACAGGCGTGGGATGCGTATGAGCTTGACTAAGACAGGAGTTTTTTTGTACGTGGGCAGACAACGACATGAATTGGGTATAACCCTTGCCGGCAAAGGTATTAAGCAGTTTTGCGTATATGGGGGATTGAGTTTTGAGGATGGGCGGACTGATGGGGAGGTACGTAAAAGTATTCAGTCGGGGACTCTGGCTTGGAGGAATGTAGATGGGTTATAAAAGATAGACATATTTCAAAGAAATTAAAAGGGAAGGTACTGAGTACATGTGTTATCCCAGCATATATTGACTGTCCCGAAACAGTGGCCCTGTCAGGGGCTCAATAGCAGCGACTCGAAATATGCGAAAATAATTGAATGAGGAAGATTGCGTGGTTACGCTGGTTTATAGAAGAAGGATGGAGGATATTCGGGAGGAGATTGGTATGAATACTAGTCTTATATAGAGGGTGATAAGGGGTACATGATGTGGGCTGGGTATGTAGAGTGTGTGGATGAAGGGCGTCTCCCGGTAATGTCGATGTCACATGTGGAGGCCGCGTTTGAGATGGAAGGACTGTATGGAGAAGGATCTTAGGATGGCTGGAGGAAACAGAGACTGGAGGGTCATGGCTACGGATACAGGGAGGTTTGCCAATGATGCGGGTGTCAGTTAGTATTGTCTTCCTTTTAGGGATTCGGAAGGTATAGAGAGAGATAGCAGGAAATTTACTTTTTGTGCCCGCTATATTTTCATGTAATATTCCAGCATGAATTTACGAGCTAGAGACAGTAGCTCTTTCTGGTGGTCGACAAAAGCGTCTTCAGTTGTGCGAAACTATTTGGATGAGAAGGATCGCTGGATTTAAGCGGATTGGATGATATTCGTGGGGAGATTAGGATGACTAGGAGTGTAATAAGGAGATGATGCATGAGGTGGGATGTACATGTTAAACGTGTATGCACAGAGGGCGAATGCCTAATATGGCGATGTCACGCGTGGAGGTTTGTAAAAGGGGTATACGTATGGGGAAATCTCGTTTGAGATATAAAGACTGTGTTGAGAGGCTGATGGGTATAGCGTAGGTAGGATCTCAATAATAATTGACCATGACATGTGATGCTAACTTAATACTAGGAAAAGTAGTTGGTTATAATTGTGTTTTAAGTTAGGCAGAAGCAGAAAGAACATATATATGCCTCATACTGACATATTCTTGAACCTCCATCATATAGTGGACGTCTTAAATCCACTAATATTCAGACAACTGTACCAAACCCGTTCTTAATTGTATATATATCTGCATATATATGCACACATATCTGCATACATATCCATTAATTGGCGTATTCTTAGGCATATGCATTGTAAAATAGTATTACTATATTATATCATAATGTTGTCATCTCATGTATATGGCCGTTATATGGATTCAAAGTATCACAGGTGTAGCACTATTATAAAAGGTACATAATAGCCTACTCGTAGCAAGTTCATGTGAGTTTTGAAGAATCCAATATAATAATATTGACTCTGATAAATTAAGATAATAATATAATTAACCAACGGCGAGAATGAACAGTCAACTATCGACCTTCTTTCTGCGCGGTATAGGAAATTATATATTGGGGATATTTTACTCTTTTTTAGCTCTAATGCTGATTCTGAATGTACATTTTCATCTCGATTATTATATTTTTTTGACATAAATGCATATTTCATATTTTAATTGCTCTCTAATATACAAAATATATTGCCAGAACAAACAAATAACATTTACGACAGTAAATAATAACGAATTATGTAGAATTCCTAAAACATATGTAGAAATATATATTTAGCTCGATATTACGAAAAATTATAATTTATGCATTTTTTGTAAATATAGGCCAATATTTAACTATTTAAAACCAAGCCCACTAGCTCATCTAGCAGGTAGAATCTGTCAGACTCACCTTTCTGATCGTTTCAAGTACCCCATGTACACTCATATGGTCAATCGTTAGTACCTAGTTCTTGTAACTAAATGTGTCTGGGATGTCTATCTAAGTAAATTATATGAAGTGCCAATATGGGGATATTGAAAATATTGCACATCTTTTTTTTGTAACCCCCTGTTTCACTAATCAGTGTGTCCATTTTAGTCCCATAAAAACTCCTGCATCAATATGTACTGTTGGCTCAAAGTTAAATTGTTCCTTTCTACCGTTTATATAAAGTATAATATAACTAACATTTGATGTATAATTGATCAGATTTTCCATATTAAACCTTGTCCTTGTCAGGGGTTGGCTATCGTTTGAGGGGATTTCATTTGCAAGAAACCCATTTGAAGAAATATTTTTTAAGGGACGCGCGTTTGAGGGAAACGAAGTCTAGGGAAATGTGTTGGCATGACACGCATTTGGAGAAAAATAAGGACGCGCAGATGAGCGAATGTTGTTTGAGAGACGTGCAGTTGAGGGAATATCGTTTGCAGGAATTTGTTTGGAGGGAATAATTTTGATGGACGCGCGTTTGAAAGAAAACTTTTAATGGGCACACGTTTGAAGGAAAGTCTTTATGTGGTGCTCATTTGAAGAAATCGGGGATGGTTGGATGCGCGATTGAGGGAAAACTTGTTTAGGGACGCGCATTTGAAGGAATATGGGATGGCTGGACTCGGGATTGAGAGAAATGTTGAGTATAAGGGTCGCGCATTTGAAGGAAAAAATGTCACTCTGGTCGCTCATTTGAAGGGAATGTTGGTTGTAAGGGTCGCGCATTTGAAGGAAAATGTAATGCTGATCGCTCATTTTAGGGAAATGTTGGATGTAAGGGTCGCGCATTTGAAAGAAAATGTCACACTTGTCGCTCATTTGAGGGAAATGTTAGGTGTAAGAGTCGCGCATTTGAAGGAAATGTAATGCTAATCGCTCATTTTAAGGAAATGTTAGGTGTAAGGGTGGCGCATTTGAATGAGAATATATTGATGGTCGCTCATTTAACGAAAATGTTGGGTGTAAGGGTCGCGCATTTGAATGAAAATTGATTGCTGGTCTCTCATTTGAGGTAAATGTTGAGTGTAAGGTTCGCGCATTTGAAGGAAAATGTAATGCTGGTTGGACATTTGAGGAAAATGTTGGCTGTAAGGGTCGCACATTTGAAGGAAAATGTCATACTGGTCGCTAATGTGAGGGGAATTTTGGGTGTAAGGGTCGCGCATTTGAAGGGAAATGTAAAGTTGATCGCTCATTTCAGGGAAATGTTAGATGCATAGGTCGCGCATTTGAAGGAAAATGTCATGATGGTCGTGATTTGACGGAAATGTTGAGTGTAAGGGTGCGCATTTGAAGGAAAATGTAATGATGATTGGGCATTTGAGGGAAATGTTGGGTATAAAGGTCGCGCATATTAAGGAAAATGTCATACTGGTGTCTCATTTGAGGGAAATGTTGGGTGTAAGGGTCGCGTATTTGAAGGAAAATGTAACGCTGATCGCTCATTTGAGGGAAATTACATACTGTGGCTCATTTGAGGGAAATGTTGGGAGTAAGGGTCGCTCATTTGAAGGAAAATGTCATGCAGGTCGTCATTTGATGGAAATGTTGGGTATAAGGGCGTGCATTTGAAGGAAATGTAATCATGGTTGGGTATTTGAGGGAAATGTTGGATGTAAGGGTCATGCATTTGAAGGAAAATTACATACTGTGGCTCATTTGAGGGAAATGTTGGGAGTAAGGATCTCGCATTTGAAGGACAATATAATGCTGGTCGTCATTTGACGGAAATGTTAGGTGGAAGGGCGCGCATTTGAAGGAAAATGTATTAGTGATCGCTCATTTGAGGGAATTGTTGGGGGTAAGGGTCGCATATATATTTGAAGGAAATGTAATGCTGGTTGGGCATTTTAGGGAAATGTTGGGTGTAAGGGTCGCGCATATGAAGGAAAATGTCACTCTGGTCGCTCATTTGAGGGAAATGTTGGTTGTAAGGGTCGAGCATTTGAAGGAAAATGTAATGCTGATCGCTCATTTTACGGAAATGTTGGGGGTAATGGTCGTCCATTTGAAGGAAAATGTAATGCTAGTTGGGCATTTGAGGAATTTTTTTTTTATTCCACAAAGTTTTCCATAAAGAACGATCCGCAAAAGATTTCCGACTAGTGAAAGGTATGTGCAGAAGTATGCCCTTGCAAGATCTTGTGCAATATATATTGGTTTGTTGATACGTCACTTACCTTGCCTTACATTGGCTCTGTCCGCCCATAATATGTGCGATCTTGTGCATATCTCTGCTACGTGGTGCCGGCTATCTGTGTGATATCATCTCTCCATCTGATGCGCTGTCGTCCTCTACTCCTTTTTCCACTTGGTGGTCTCCAATATGTACATCTTATTGTATATCGGTCATCTGTGAGCCGAGCAACATGCTCCACCAATCTCCATTTCATTTTAGCAGCATATTCAAGAATGTCCTTTACCTTTGTTTTCCTTCTAATTTCAGTATGTGGTATTTTCTGCCGTAGTGAAATATTTGCCATTCTTCTTTCCATTGCCCTTTGTGCTTTCCCTATTTTATTTTTTCTTACGTTGGTAAGTATCCATGTTTGGCATCCATACGTCATTGTTAGGAGGATGCACATGTCAAACAATTGATTCTTTGTCTACATTCCAATTCACTTGTCATTACGAAATGTTCTGTATTTATTGTAACAAGCCCGTCCAGCTCTCACTCTGTTGTTTATTTCCTCATCCATCCTAGTCAAGAATGTGATATCAGGATGAGATCAGAGTCTTGTGAACATCACGGTGATGTCAAAATTAAATCTCACAGTGATGTCACAGTGATATCATGACATATCATGACATAATTGTGAGCTCATATGTAACTCCACACTGTGATATGATATCATTGTGAGCTCACAGTTATATCATGTGATATCATGTGATGTCACTGTGACATCACTGTGTGATTTCATTTCGAAATCACCATGATATTCACATTTTATATCGTATTGACATCACGGTGAGCTAACATGAGTTCAGTTCTTGACTGGGATAGTATTGTGCATTCTCACCTCTTGACCCAAGTACTTGTACATTGTTACTTTCTCCATGGCATCGTTTTCTACTTTAACTTCTTCGATTGTCTCATAGTTTGTCATAAATTTGGTTTTGCCTCGATGCATTGTCAAACCAACTTTTCGACTTTCTCTGTCCAGTCTTCGGGTTTGTTCTTCCATTATGGTGGTACTTTCTGTGAAAAGTTCTACATCGTCAGCGAAATGTAAGTCACTAAAAATCTCCCCATTCATATTAATATCGTTTTTTTCAAGGTTTACTTCTCTAAATATCATTTCTAGAGTGGTTGTGAATAGCTTTGGTGAGATAGGGTCACCCTGCCTTACTCCTCTGTCGATCTTAATTTCAGTTGACACTGCTTATGTAATATGTTTACTGTGAGACAACTATTTACATGAAATTGCTACATTTGGTTCAGTAGCACAGTGAAATCAGCTACAATTGGGTCAGCGTGATAAGAGTTAAAGGGGAATTTGGCCGCATTCTCCAAATATAGACCTGGGTATACCGTACTGACAGTTAGTGCTGTGGTTTAGTGATACAAGCAATGTGTAGTGGCAGCCTGCCCAATGTATCAAGGCATATATTAGAGAGGTGTTGTGGCACAATGATAGTGATACAAGCAATGTACTACTTGTTGAGTAGGGTCCAGCGTATTATATATAATGAATAAACAGTTAAGGAAGATCATATTTATTCTCCACAGCTCAAATATCGTTCCTGCAAGAAGTTGGGCATTTTTCGTTACAGCAACACACCAGTAATAGGTAAGCATCATTTATTATAACTCTTTGTAACAATTATGCTTTAACCCAAATTTTATGAAGCTAATTGAGGCTTAATCACATGGTGGAGGGTTCATTGTCCCCTAACATATTGACCATAGAACCAACGATCGAATTGAAAATCTGCACCCATTACATTGAGACGGCCCAGTAGTTATGGCAACGGTTATCTTGGTATATGTCTTTGGGCAAGGTACTTTGTCTTGACTGTTTCATTTTCCCCAGGTGTATCATTGGATACCTGCTAGCAAGAAAGTAGCATGTACCAAATAAGTTATGATCATAAATTATCATGATTAGGTGTACATTGCAAATCAGACAGGCTAATTTATTTCACAAAACAGATTTGCTGCTGGTGTTTTTATGAATAATGTAAGAAAACGGGTTTGTGCATGGTGTTTTGGTGAATAATCTAAGACAAACGTTTCTGATATTTTGATAAACAATGTAAGAAAAATATGTTTTTTCCTGGTATTTTGATGAATAATCTAAGAAAAACATGTTTTTTCCTAATGTTTTTATGAATAATCTGAGAAAAACATGTTTTTTCCTGATGTTTTTATGAATAATCTGAGAAAATCATGTTTTTCCTGATGTTTTATGAATAATCTTAAGAAAACCATGTTTTTTCCTGATGTTTTATTAATAATCTTAAGAAAAACATGTTTTTCCTGATGTTTTTATGAATAATCTTAAGAAAAACATGTTTTTCCTGGTATTTTGATGAATAATCTTAAGAAAAACATATTTCTTCATGGTCCTTTGATGGATAATGTAAGAAAAAATAGGTTTGTTCCTAGTGTTTTGATGAATAATCTAAGAAAAATAGGTTTGTTGCTGGTAGTCTTGATGAATAATGTAAGAAAACAAGGCTTGTGCCTGGTGTTTTGATGAATTATGCTCGAAAAATGGGGCAGAATCACAGTTTTTCAAAATTTGAGTACATTTTCAGCATTTATGTTATATTTACAATATGAAATAAAAATACATTTATGTCCATTTCTTCACATTTTTTATTTCAATTTATTTTAATGGATTGTTAAATTGTCTCAATATGTTTCTGTCTCTTATAGTAGTCATGCAGGTCACAGGTTATCTGAGAAAGATGTTGACCAAGATGATAATAATGAGGATTCTATCCCAAGTTCACAGACCAGGAGAAACTTACAGAAACCAGAGATTTCATCTGGACAGGAAGACTCCCTGACTCGGGAGAGTGATGACGATGTCTGTATTGAGGAATATGAAGACTGATATTAAGATACAAGACTATCTCATCAGTAGGGACATTATGGTAGAAGGCTCCCTCTCCAGTGATGATGATGTCTGTATTGAGGACAATGACGACTGATACTAAGATACAAGACTATCTCATCAGGGACATTATGGTAGAAGTCTCACTCACTCGGGAGCGTGATGATGATATCTGAAGACTATGAAGACTGATATTAAGATACAAGACTATCTCACCAGGGATATTATGATATAATATTTCCTCACTCGGACGAGTGATGACGATGTCTGTATAGAAGACTATGAAGACTGATATTATAATACAAGTCTATCTCATCAGGGACAATATGGTAGACGACTCTCTCTCTCGGAAGAGTGATGATGATATGATGTCTGAAGACTATGCAGACTGATATTAAGATACAAGACTATCTCATCAGGGACATTATGGTAGAAGACTTCCTCACTCGGACGAGTGATGACGATGTCTGTATTGAAGACTATGCAGACTGATATTATAATACCAGACTATCTGATCATCAGGGATATTATGGTAGGTGCCTCCCTCACCCGGGAGAGTAATGACGATGTCTGTATTGAAGACTATGACGACTGATATTATAATACCAGACTATCTGATCATCAGGGATATCATGGTAGGTGCCTCCCTCACCCGGGAGAGTGATGATGATGTCTGTATTGAAGACTACGAAGACTGATATTATAATACCAGACTATCTGATCATCAGGGATATTATGGTAGGTGCCTCCCTCACTCGGGAGAGTAATGATGATGTCTGTATTGAAGACTACGAAGACTGATATTATGGTAGAATTATAGCAAGATAAAAGACGATCTCTGAACGATTAGCTCAGTTAATAGAATATTGGTCCTGTGATCGCAAGGTCAGGAGTTTAAATACAGAGTGATGAAGATTATATTCCAGTGGCTCTAACTGGTGTACCAAGGGTTTTGGGTGGCTTATATGACCTCTGCGTTGAAAAGAGCCAGGAAACATATTCATTCATTCATTTATTCGTCAGGGACATTCTGATAGACTCCCTCACCAGAAGAATGATATCAAGATAAAGGACTACCTCATCAGGGGCATTACGATATGAGACTGACGATGTCTCATATGAGACTGACATTTTTATGATTAAGATAGGGATTACTGAACAAAGACAATATAAAATACCAATTTCTAACAAAAGCAGACAGTTTTTATTTCTTGATATAACCCTTTGACTGCCAATTTAATTAGCGCAAACCTGGAGCACACCAATCGCCAGCGAACTGTCCAAACCTAGGTCGTGTGTGGCAGTGCATGTCCGACTGGCATGGCTTCCCACGGCCATCGTTGCTTTCGCGTGACAACATATTTTCGTATTGGCATACTAAAAATGCCTGGTGCTTTACGGCCAGATACGAGCGGCGAGTGGACGCACCCAGGCATCTTTCATTCTCCCTCTCGCCAGCGCGTGCTAGCATGCTTATGGCAGTCAAGGGGTTAACAAAACTGTATATTATATTCACATGGCTGCTTAACCCTTTGACTGCCAACTTAATTACAGCAAAACCGGAAAACACCAATCGTCCGCGAACTGTCCAACTCTAGGCTTCTCATAGCCACCGTTGCTTTTGCATGACGTCAAGGCGTCCATGACAGAATATCGTAATGGTGTGCTAAAGAATGTCTGGTGCTTTACGGCAAGTTACTAGGGGCGCGTGGACGCACCCAGACATCTTTAACTTTCCCTCTCGCCAGCACGTGCTAGCACGCTTATGGCAGTCAAGGGGTTAACAATAAATATATGTTGTTACCTCGGCGTGCGTGTGTGTGTAACGCCCAGCTTGTAAACATGATATCTCAATGACCGTAAGTCCGTTTGAGTTGATATTTGGTACAGCACTCCTCTATGGGTTAGTTTCGTAGCCTATCCATTTTGACGGTGATACCTCACATATTAATGAGTGGGCAGGGCTTTATTTGTAAAATTATTGAAAACAATACCCTGTAGCCCCGGATAGAAGCCTATCTGGTTTTGGCGGCGACACCACCCATATCAGTTAGTGGGTGAAGCTTATTGCAAAATCGTTTGTGAAAATTGTATCTTATAAATAACCGTAAATCGGATTGGAGTTGACACTGGGTACAGTGATACCCTGTACCCCTAGGGAAGACCCCTATTATTTTGATGGAGATAGCATGCATATAGTGTGCAAAAATTTCAAGAAATGGTTCGTGAAAAGAAACGTAAGTCTGTTTCGGTTGATATTCAGCACAGTGAATCCATGGGTCAATGACGAAGCCTTTTAATTTGGAAATGGTGGCATGCATATTGAGAAGCAGGCAGGGCTTGATGCGAAAAATATGTAATCTAATTGCAGTCTGCTTGTTAACATGGTATATCAGGTACCAAAGGTCACAATGAATTGACACAGTTTGGGACAGTGATATTATATGGCCAAGTTGATAAATCGTTGGACTTATGATCGCAAGTTCGAATTCGGAGTGATGATGATTTTATTCCAGTGGCTCTAACTGGTTTATCAAGGGCTTTGGGTGACTCATATAACAGCTGCGGTGATAAGGGCCAGTAAACCTGTTCATTCATTCATCCATTCAAGCTAAGAAGTCTATTGTTTGTGACATCCATGATCCGTATCGTATATTAAGTAGGGGGCGTGGATTATTGTGAAATCTTGGAAATTGGACTGTATCTCAAGAACCATAAGTTGGATTGAGTTGATGCTTTCCAGGGTAATTCCATGGAATACAGGAAAGGTACCTTTTAGTGTATCATATACTGATATTATGCATATGTGACCCTTCACATCTAAACGAAGGACAAGGATTATAATTGACAAGTGCATAAGTGTTATTTCCTAAAGAAGTTATGATCACAAATTAACATTTTGTTTCGGTCCACATTGAATATTACAGTACTGTATTTGGACAAACCGGTTTGTACCTGGTATTTTAATGATTAACATTAATTGTCCAAAATTTATAATTTTTGAATTTTACAGTAATTTTTCAATTTTTCGGTCAATGCAATTGATATAATACCGCATAAAAATACAATTATGAAATAAAAATGTATTTAATTTTTTTGAGATTGTATTAATTTAAATAATAAAGATTAATATCTGAAGACATGTCCCTGCTTTTGATGTGATAGATGACATGTTAATTAGTGCCAAGGGGTTATTGTGAATATCTGATAAATTGGCTTAACATGGTATCTCAAGCCATCAGAGCAGTTCGACCAGCGATGGGTGTGTGCAGTGATACAGTAGATTATATTGGCAGTCAAAGGGCTCAGCGTATCAGCAGGCGGATACTGCAGTAGCGAAAGGGTTAAATATTTCAGAGGGCTTCTTGCTAAGATCTTTTACTATATAAAAGCTATTAAATATTATCCTTTCCCTGGCACTATTCTGTATTCTAGACTGGCAGGTCTGCAAAATTTGGACAAGAAATCACCATGTACTTGCATGTTTCTTCTTGTGGGATGGAATACCAACTGGTCCTTTACAATTACTCAACTCTAACCAGTCGCTCCCAGTAGCTCCCAGTAGCTGTCTTTGTGGCAGTGGCCACACCAGGTACCTTTGTCGTTTCATAGGTTAAACCTGATTAGAGCCGTCAATCGGATGAGGACGTAAAATGGGGCTCCCGGGGCAGTACTACATGTCTCGTTATTCTAGTCTGGCCATCTTTTTGTAAAGAGTAGGGAGTTATCCCGGATGGTCATTCCTTTTATTTGTTTGTATCTTTAACAATGTGACTTGAATATAATTAACCTATCTGGCACTAATATAACCTCACTGTTGAAGTGCAGTTAAGCAATGATCTCTCTCTCTCTGTTATAGTAGTAGTAGTAGGTTGAGTCACGTCCAACGATGTATTTGCCGAAGGTTCGGCGCTTATCACTTCACTGGCATCGTCTATTCGACATGCTCTGTGATAATCGTCCTCTACATATCTCGATATTGCGCAAGGTTCATTGCATCATCAAAATTGTTAATGTTTAATAAGTGCTTTAATTGTGACTTTAGTGTGCCAAGTAGTGTGGTTACTGGTCTTCCTCTTGGTTTCTTAGCATATCTCAGTGCTTCTCGCAGTGCAAGTTTTGCTGGGGCGTCTTCATGAAATTATTGTTTGTCCATTTAATATTTAGAACATTGCGAAGAAGTCTTCTCTGGCAAGCATCTATTTTGTAGTCTAGTGCTTTTGTTATTCACAGTTGTACAAGAAGATGCTCTTAATAAGAGCATCAAAGATTCAAAGTTTGATGTGCTGGTCTAATTTCTTAATTCTAAAATGTTTGACAGTATACGGAAGGTGCCATTGGTAATTCCGATCCATTGGTAATTCCGGTTGATGTCCTCACTTGTTCCTAATAGACTACCAACATATTTACACTTTGACCAGTTGGTATCACCATGCATTTCTGTATATCAAATATTTCTCCATTTTCAAGTTGTTGTAGATCTCTGTTATACAGTACATTAAAAACAAACAATTTATGACAAACTGGTACTAAATGTTTCAATAGTTGAAATTTCTAACCAAAATGGTTTCTAAAATGTTTCGGAAGAATGAAAGATCTTTAGTTAAATTGAACTTTAAATTGTTAATATCAATATGCTATTTACAGCCTATTTGTTGTATATGGTTCCATTGTATTTATTTGAATTATACTCGGTGAAGTTTATAACTTGTATATCTCATTTGGTAAAATTATTTACAACATGTCCTGCATTCTATTATATTTTCACTCTATCACAAGTTTAACAGTAGTTGAGTAGTTGGTGTTTGTGACCTGTTCTGACATAATGAGTCGGAAGTGTCTAAAATAAAAAATGAGATATTGTTATGTTAAATTTGGCATATATCATATATGATCTATATCATGTTTATATCCACCATTACTTATGTTTCAAAATGATATGTTGGAAACGTAACATTTTTAGAGAAATCCTTGTAATATATGATTTGGAATAGTGTACGTTCTACCAAGTGCGTCAACGCGCGTGCACACATACATATTTTCACCTGTAACTCAATATCTCTATTTACGACTTCCGACTCATTTTGTCAAAGCAGGTCACATTTATATAGTTATCACATACACACAAAACTGTGCGCTCTGCGGGTGCTAAATAGTATGAATTTAAAATATTGTAATTGCAAACATAGAGGTCTGAACGTGATGTCATTTCATCAAATTTAGCAGTATTTATAATGTAAAAAGACCCATGACTATCTGTATACCATTGCTGATTCGCTGATTAAACAGACAGCGGCGACAGCAATTGTCTATGAACAATAATACAACTAACGCAGAACCACGGTAATTGTATACCCTACAGCAGGGATGTGCAAACGCTGGGCAACACCGTGAACCAAAAAATGTAGCCCGGGACTAATGAAGAAAATGACAACTCAGCCTGGAACCATATTGACCAAGTCACACTATAATGAATTATGCTCAATAAAACATTAAATTCTGGGGTATTACAGACCTCCGGTAACGTTGCCGATTTTTATCATTGTTATATGCCAATGAACAAATTTGGATTACTTATACTACAAATAAAAATCACGCATCCTGTGCTAACAGCACGTACATACAGATGCTAGTACGGTACTATTAACTATGCAACATGTAAAACATGGTGTCGTTGTACCAGCTGTAAAGTAGTGCATATATGGTTACTGTATGTAGCATGCAATCACACTCAGTATGCCATGCATGTATTTTTGATTGTTTTGTCTTAACAATTAAGAAATATATGCGGTCACCCCAGCGTGAGTGTAACACTTGCTCGTGAACACGATGACTTCAATGACCGTTAGTCGGATTGAGTTGATATTCGGAATAGGGTTGTTCTATGGGTCGGTTGGTAAGGCTATTAATTTTAACGATGACACCTTGCATATTAATTAGTGGGCGGGGCTTTGATCGTAAAATAGTGATGGACTAGCACCAGCAGCAACACATCAAAACGACCTGCTCTCTGCTTAGAAAATAAATAAATAATATATTTTAAAGATTTGATCAGTTTGTCCTCTTCGATACAATATAATTGGATCTGTGGTATAAAAACTTGGGACTGGTATCGAACCAAATAAACACCAAAATATATTTTTTTTCCTGCTGAACGAAAACTATTATATATGTTCATATACGCCAGGAAAACGCATCCGAGTCAAATCCTGTTGGAGGTCCCACAGTCTACCCAGCTCAGCGCTTTGCGCATGCGGCACCCGCGTGTTCGCGCTTAGCCTAAACTGTCCAACCACCCTTAATAAAAAATGCAGCCACCCGGGCGGCACTCGGACATTCCTGGTCACATCCAAGCCCAACAGTATATAAACAACTTTTTCAACAGCAACAAATTGATGAATAGACTTCCGAGAAATGTCACGTGGACCCTGCTGTATGTATTTATAAAGAATCTACACATTAAAAGAAAATTAAATATGAGACAATGACCAACATTAGGGTCTATTCTATTTAGAATTCACTGCTGAAAAGAAAATTTTAAAATGAGACAATGGGCAACATTAGGGTCTTTTGGATTTTGTAAAAAAATCACTCCAGAAAATAAAAATTACAATTAAAACAATTATGACCAACGTTTGCTATGTCAGGGTATTAACAATTTTCAAAGCTGTGCCCTTTGAGTGTGTTAAATAGTATTTAAAACAGTGTAGTATAATTTAAAATATTGTTATGTGAAGGAATTTAACCTTTTAACCTTAAATTGTCTCGAGCCAAGTGGGTATATCGTATGTTAATGCATGGTCAGCTGATGGCAATACACGTATCAAATTCGAGTAAACTCGCCAAGTATGAATGAACAAAGTCTAACATCCGAAACATGTAAGGTGTTCAGTTCTTAAATGATCGGCCAATGCTCATTTTCAATTTTGTTTTATGTGATTGACTAGCGTCATCCATTCTTCACATAGAATAAGTTTGACTTAAAAAGAGCTGGTTTTACTATTGTCACACCTACATAGAACAGGTTTGGTTTAAAAACAGTGGGGGTGCTCATCTCGTCCACGGTACTGTCGATCGACCTGATAATTTGCAGGTGTAGATAATCATGTTACGAACATAATGGCGAGATAAACATCTGCAGAAATCGTTATAATTTGTAATTATTGCACAATTTATTGCGTAATATGCAAATTTTGACCATTTTTCAAGACAAAGATATTATTTGTCATTATTTGCTAATTCAATTCATAAAATGATATAAAATGCTGAGAACATCAAGGAATTAATTTTGTGAAGATGTTGAATACATTTTTTACCATGTTGCCAGAAAACTTAAGATTGTCAAAGGTAATATTTTGAATATTTTTTTACCTTCAATGTGCTGTAAAAGTATATGTGGGTGTGATGGAAAGTAAAAAATGTCAAGAAATAATTTCTAAATAATGTTCATAAAATAGTAGTGTTTCATAATGCAGTGATACATTTTGAATACATTAACTGGGAATATGCTACAGTTTTAGAAAAACACCAACAACCCTGTTATGTTTATCAATGTGTCACAGTAGACAATGGGAGGAAGTCTCATAAAAGCTAATTCTCCACCTCACAAATACCTCATGAACCTGTGTAATTATTTTGAAATAACTATCTGTGAAACATAATTTAAATGATCTATGTGAAACTTGCTCTGCCTTGGCGAGAATTGGGGGAAAATTGGGGGAAAACGATTTTTTTATGGTAACACCATATTTTAAAGAGGAGTATAGTAATCAATTGTTCCAAAGTGAAAGGCTTAAAAAGATTTGACCATGTTGCAAGAAAAAAATAAATTGTCACACCTACACGGAACAGCCTAGGTTTGGCGATTTCGAGGCTTAGAAACATTTGGAGGGGGGCGTTCATCTCGGTTACGGTACTGTCGATCGACCTGAGAACATGCAGTGTCATTTCCCTTAAAACAAAACAAACTCTTTTGCCTCAAATAGTGAGGTTTTTTACAAGCACACTGGTGATATATGTCATAAAATAGGTTAGCTTGTGTATTTTGAGGGGTCAATCATATCTTGATCAAGTAACATGTCCATCAATCTTTCCATCAGTCTACAAGCCATTAAATCACACCCGATGTGAAACTTTGGGGAAATAAACTTCTGACTGACCAGATCACGGTTTTAAGGGGACGATCACGTCATGATGTACATGTGTGTAGATAATCCGTGTAGCTTCCAATAAGTGTATGTCAATGTTAAGATTTCTGCCTCTTAGCCTTTACTTCATGGTGTTTCACAGGGTACTGTATTTGGCCTCTTTACTTTTCTCCATATGTATATATATATCTCCGCTCGGTCAACTCGGCATCCCCCGTCATAAGCTCAACTCCAGTAAATATGCGATGATAATCCACATTACTTGTCATTTAATAAGTTCCAAAATGCGGCTGCAATTCGACCATTTATTCCCACCAAATCGTGCTCAATGATAGTCCATGCTGTCTTGTCATCTAAGCTGGCCTAGTATAACTCTTTGCTGTACGGTCTACCTCACAACCAATACTTGCAATTTCTGAAACGGGCTCAAAATACTGCAGGCAGAATTGTAACTCGTACCGAGAAATACCGCTACATCATGCCTGTTTTGCAGCATCTCCACTGGTTGCCAGTTTCATCATGCATTGAATTCAAAGTGTTGCTTGTTACCTAAAAAGTGTTCCATGGTCTTTTCACACACTATCTATCCAGCTTAATTAATATATATATATATGCTACTACACGTTCCCTCTGTTCATCCACCAAACACTATTTAGCCACATCTAAATGGAAGCTGTCTACCCGTATGGTCGCCGTTCCTTTCATGTCGCAGCTCCTGACCTTTGCAACAAACTTACCCCCAACATCAGGGTTGCTCCAAATATTAACACCTTTAAAAGAAGATTGAAGACACATCCATTTTCAAGAGCCTTTTCTGTTTAACTTTGAGCGCCACTGAACATTGATTTTAACTTTGGACATTATCGCTTTATATTACTTGATTGATTGCTGCGATAAAAGTTGGCCTTACAAAACCTTTATGGGCAGAAAAGAGGGCAGCTAGGATGGGCCGTTGAAAAGGCAAGATGTGATATGGAAGATGGCATTTATAAGCAGCTGGATGATGATGAGAGAGAAATCTTATCTTCAAGATGGCACGGGACAGGAATGAAGAGGGCGTAGATATTATGGGAAGCAGAGTAGTTAAGGATCCGGACGGGAGGTTGGTCACTGATAAGGATGAGGTGATTACGGTATGGGAGAACTACTTCAGGGAGCTGTATGATCAGGCTGGAGGTGCTGATATGGATTCACCCAGTGGAGTGTGGGGTAATATTGAGGTTGTCGAGCTCTTGGACTTTGAAGTGGATTGGGCTCTGAGACGTATGGAGAAGGGATAAGGCTGCGGGATTGGACGAAAGATGGTGGAAATGTATGTTACTACAGGGTCTGTGGGAGTGAAGCCGTTAAGGAGATTGTTCAATGTGTGTTTGAGGGAGGGGAGTACCCCCAAGGGACTGGCGGACGGGCCTAATTGTGCCTATTTGTAAGCAAAATGGTGATTTTCATGACCCATGAAAGTACTGGGGTATCACACTATTGGGACAGGTTTTTAATCTTTGGAAAGGATTTTGGATAGAAGAATTAGAGCTAGAGTTGAGACGGATGTCAGCGAGAAACATCAGGGTTTTCGTAAGGGGAGAGGGACAACTAGTGGGCTGTTCTCACTTAGGTAGTTGTTGGACAAGAAATAGGAGGTGAAAGGGAGTATGGCTTTTGGTTTTGTAGATTCGGAGAAGGCCTAGATACGATACGGTCCTACGGAATTAGTTATGTCTACGTTAAGGTGGATGGGTATCCCTGAATCAGAAGTTAGGATGGTGGAGGGCCTTCGGGAAGGTACAAGGGGCAGGGTTCTGGTTGGTTCAGGGATGTCAGAAGAGTTGGGGTTACTATTGGGTTTAGTCATGGTAGTGCCGTCAGTCCACTTCTTTTCATCATGGTCATGGAAGTGATTAGCAGGAAAGTCAGTACAAAGAATATGCGATATACTGACGACCTAGCAATAGTTATGGATAGTAAGCAAGAGTTGCAGGAGGTTCTGGTAGAGCAATAGTTATGGATAGTAAGCAAGAGTTGCAGGAGGTTCTGGTAGAATGGAAGGGTTTATTTGAGAAGCATAGGTTGCGTATAAGCATAG
The DNA here is from genome assembly GCA_027575025.1 of Scotoplanes globosa. Lineage (NCBI taxonomy): Eukaryota > Metazoa > Echinodermata > Holothuroidea > Elasipodida > Elpidiidae > Scotoplanes > Scotoplanes globosa. Next base: position 510 of record JAODAI010002249.1, on the reverse strand, counting down.
GATAAGACAGAGGTTTTATCAATGGACATGCAACGACATGGGTTTGGTATAACGCTTGCAGACAAATATATTAAACAGGGGGATGGGTTTGCGGATCTGGGGGATGATTGCCGGGGATGTGCGGTATGATGAGGAGGTGCATAAAAGGATCCAGGCGGGAGCTCTCGCCTGTATAATAGTAGAGGGGGTATGTCAGATATACATATTTATTAGAAATACAAGAGAAGATATTGGGACATGTGTTATCGCAGCATGTATTTATGGGCTTAAAGGGATTGTAAAGTTTTTTTCAATGTTAATTGATATTATAGAGCAGAATATTATCTACCAAATGCTTCAAACTAGAGTCAAATCGGACTTTCAGTTCTCAATATAATGTTTGAAATTTTCAAATTTAGGACGCCAATTTTTAGTATACGTATGATATTGTTCAAACTTGGTATGAAGGTTGACCCCAATGCATATAATATTTGTGTAAGTTTTGGTGGAGGTCAAAGGTCATTTGAGGTC
>JAODAI010002138.1:0-13145 GCA_027575025.1 Scotoplanes globosa | reverse complement strand
GTTAACCGAAGGACGACAAGCCCATGTGCCATCACAAACGGACAAAGGGGTAGAGGAAAAACCAGAGCGCCCGGAGAAAAACCTCTAGTTGCAAGTATGAAGTAAATCATTTGTACATACCGGAGAATCGAACCCCGGCCCCATTGGTGCAAGACGAGTAATGTTTTAATTTTCATGAACATTGATTATGTACATGTGTACATTGAAAAAATCGCAGTAAAGCGCTTTAAGGTGTAACTTTTGGTCCTAAGCAGGAAAAGCGCTATATAAATCATCATTATGATTATTATTATGTCAATCATAGCAGGAAAAGCGCTATATAAATCATCATTATTATTATTATTATATCAAGCATCACTCGACTATTTGACCATACTCCAATCCTGTACGCTGCCCACCAAGCTAAGTACTGTAGAAGGCAACATGCACCAGTATTTTACACCATTATTATTACGATCGTGGGGGTTAAGTGGATGTTTTGAGGACATGAGGCTGGGAGATAGGGTTGCCCACAAGTCTCACAGAGGGGGTGATAAGGGGACGGATGAGGTGGACTGGGCATGTTGAGCGCATGGATGGAAGGCGACTCCCGAAAACGGCGATGTCGCACATGGAGGTTGGCTGTAGGTCTCTTTTGAGATGGAAGGACTGTGTTGGAGAGGCATTTTAGGAGGACTGGTGGGAATGGGGATTAGAAAGTTGGGGTGATGGATATAGGGAGGTGGAGAGCTCTGGTCAATGGTGCGGCAATCAGTTAGTGTATTCTTCCTCACCTCTTGACAGTGAGGTAGAGGGAGGTATGACCCAACTTCCAGCGGTACCTTATTTCTGCGAACATGAATCCTCCATGTCAGTAAATTGGGACATGCAGGTGGATGCTCTACCGCTATGTCGCGCTAGCTAATGATGATTTATATAGTGATTTGAGATAAGAGACCAAACGATTGCGGGGAACGCTAGGGCAGGCGCTCAAATGTCTCCCTCTAAATGGCCCCTATTTTATCTTAAACTTTAAAGCTGATTAAATTCCAGGCTTGGTGGTTTCAACGGGTACCACTGCTGTGGCTGTGGGACATCAAACAGCGAAGGTGCTGGACAGTTTGTGAAAATCTTACCTGTTTTTGTAATTTACCAGGGATAGTACAATACTACTGACCCACTACACCACATTATATACCATTACAATCCAACACAGCTCTGAAAACAGTATATCATGTGATAATGTGCCATATTGGGGGTGGTGGTCTTGGTCAAGGCCCTGTGGTATTTTATTTTCCGGTTTTCTTAGCAGCGTGAGGGGGTGCTATTCAGGTAATAAGACAGGTAGTGTGGTGGGTAAGGTGTCAATGTAGACTATGTTCATTTGGGGGGTAGTATTATGTTCATTTGGATTATTTACTGTAGCATACAATTGAAAAAAAATTGTATACAAAAATTGTCTTTCCCCCTCAAAATTCCATTTCTTGTATAAAAAATAGTAACTCCGAGGTTCTGCGGAAAACTTTGGTTATGGCGTGAAAATGACGGGTACTAGGTGAGCGTTATTTTAAATTGTGAGAAGTACCAATACATAATATGTGAACACACCTCTGTAATTCAGGTGGGAGATCGAGATTGGGTGACGACGACAGTTCCTTGAATTTTTTTGAGTTCTTTTCCAACGACTTTTCCAGATTTTCGATGGCGCCCTCAAACCTCACATCGTACAGCCAACTGTATAGGAGAAACGTACAATATGGTGGGAATCGACCATTGAAATCAATCGTTGCCATTTATAAAGCGCCAAAGTCAAATAAAAGTAGACTGACCAAAACGTTATGGCACCGATTCCAACAAATTGTTACTAATTTTGCAGCAATTATTGAAAGGTTAATGACCTTTGATGACCTTCTCATCCCCAAATGGTGACTTCCCCATTCCCTATCATACTTTCTTTTCTTTTTTGGGGGGGGTAAATCTACACAGTTTAATATTTATTTATTCTTTCAAATTATATCCCAGAAGAGCCTTGAAGGTTGGAATATTAACTAATTAATATAGTTACATATTCTAGAGCTCTTATACCAAAATAGCCACAAAAACAGCTTTTTCGGGTAAAATGTATGACTGTAAGTATATTATACATGTGGGAATGATTCCGATACATGCATTATTGACAAAGAGAGACAGATAAATAGTTGCTTAATGGCACATCAACAGCTAAGGTTATATAAGTGTCAGATAGGTTCAATATTGATGAAGACTCAAATCAAAGTAATTTATTGGGTTGAAAACAAACAAAATAGTGATATTACGTTCAACGGTTTACCAATATTGGACAGGTATGTATATTCACCACAGTAGGTTAGTGTAGCCTAAGCCTTTCTAACATACAGTGTTGACAAACACAATAGTAACTAAAGCTAGGTTATAGGCCTCTTGACTCACCATCGCATATAGTGGTAGGCTAGTGTAGCCTAAACCTTTCTAACACACAGTGTTGACACACACAATGGTAACAAAAGCTACGGTATAGGCCTCTTGACTCAGCATCGCATATAGTGGTAGGCTAGTGTAGCCTAAGCCTTTCTAACACACAGTGTTGACACACACACTAGTAACTAAAGCTAGGGTATAGGCCTCTTGACTCACCATCGCATATAGTGGTAGGCTGCATCCATGCCCTCGTGTGAGTTACCAGCCAAGGTACCCAGCTGATTGTGTGGCATGCCTAGGTCGGGATTGAGGGCCAGTGCCTGATGGTAATACCTCTCCGCCATGAAGTGGACGTGAATGCCATCCAAATCCTTTTGGTAGCGGGCTGGAAGGGAGGATGAGGAATACAACACTCAAATATGTAGCCAATCACCATGAAGAGGCATGTCAGGACAAATACTCCCGGACAACTACCACAGGACACCTACTACCCTGGACAACTAATCGTCTGGCTGATTGGTTGATTATTTTGATTGGTTCTAGGTTTCTGATCCTTTTAAACGCAAAGGTTATATAAGCCACCCAAAGTCTTTGTTATACCAATTAGAACCACTGGAATATAGTCACCAACACTCTGTGTATTTGAACTCCTGACCTTGAGATCACAAATTCAACGCTCTATTAACTGCACTAACCGGTCAGGGGGGTAGTTGTATGGTGGTATTTACCCTAGCACCCTCAGTGGTTACTGTAACTTGAACTTAGTAGGCCTACTAGGTTAAATGATAACATGCATATTATGTTTGGACATCAGTTACAGCTCACTGACCAAGACAACGGGAATCACAAAGTTTACAGTCAAAGATATCTAAATTCAATAAATGTGACTTGCCACCACAAATGTTGTAGAGTACAAGAAGATAAACATCAATGGTGGTCAGACAATACCCTGTATCATTATCAAATATCAACTCGATCCCACTAACAGTTATTATTGAGTTATTGTATTCACGAGCTACACACACGTTACACACACGCACACACACACGGACTTGTAGAACCTGCTATCATGGACTTTGTGGGTTTAAATTTTGTTTCCGTGTCAGACCATCAAACTTTGTGGGTGTGAAATTTTACCGATCATGATGGCATAGGTAGGACAAACGAGGACGTCCTCGTTTGACGGGGTGTCCACGGTTCGAATGTACACTATAAGATCAATGTCCACAGTTGCAAACGCACCCATACACACACAGGCTGGGGTGACTGCATATATTTCTTGTTAAGACAATACATCAAAAATACAGGGACGACATCGCACCCACCCAACCAGACTTCGCAATTAAGGTGTGTGCGATTAATTCCCCTATGTTTTAAAACATAACCTGAAGTTTATATGTGTGGATCTGATCGATATACACAAATATTATTAGTTCGGACCCCCTCCCCTTGTGGCTATTCACATGCTGGCGATCACTAAACAATTTCAAAAATATCATTGGATTCTTACTTTAGAAGGTAAAATCAGTCATTGTTATATACTCAAAAAACTGAAGGGCTAATAAATGGGTGCTGACACTAATTATCACCTCGGTGCTAGTTCAGCACCTACAGTGCTGAATTTTTCAGCACCAGTTATTCAGCACTTGCAGGTACTCAATTGAGTTATTAAGCACTTGCATATGCTCAATTTATATTCAGCACATTTACCGGTGCTGATTATTAGGAGACGGTGATTGGCTGTTCAAAATCGTGATTAATGTAAATGGACGTGGCCTAAATTTCATAGAAAATATTAGCGTATTACACTACATAATGTGAAGATAATATTCAAATAGATCGCACATTCACAACATTGGTTTAGTGTTAACATATAACGTTAAGCTGAAACTAGGAGTAAAATTGCAATAAATCCTATCATATTTATAATTACTTTTCTTGATTTGTGATCTCACCAGACTTCAAAACATTATGTATAATACGCATCTTAGCACTTTTCACGATTAAGCTAATGCAATCTACATACACATGATATTTTCAACACACAATGTTTGAATTAATCTTGGTATGCATGATTGTAGCCCATGTATGTCAGTGGCCTACGCTCTTGTTAGTGAGATAATCCAGTGACTGTAATGAATTTCTCCAAGACATTACATTCAGAAAACTAAAGTACTAGAATCATCCCCCCGAGGTGCTGATTTATCTCTTTCTAAGAGTTCGTATATTGTACCCTGTAAGTGCTACACTAGCACCGACCCATGTCGGTGCTCGAAATTGTAGCACCTTAAAGTGCTAAAAGTCGGATCACCCGTGTCGGTGCTAGTAGCACCCAAGGGTGCAGTCCTTATACGAGCCCTTCGTAAGAGCTAAAATCAGCACCACTGGTGCTAGTTCCAGCACTTTAGTTTTTTGAGTGTAGGCAACGTAAGCCTGTTTCACTGTATTTCTTTCACATTATTTGAGGGATTAATTATACCCCATGTTCCGCTTTTTGATTTTTGAAAGATAATAAAAATAAAAAAGGTAAATTTGTGATACAAAGTTGACCTTAAATTTCAGAAAATGTTGCATCAGATTGCAGATTGCAGGATATTTATGTTTTCAGTTTGTCTTGTGCGCTCCGCGCCAACCACGGTGGCGCTCCATTTAGATACTGTATTATACAGATCAGTGGAATCAACAAATCAGTAAACATCTTGGACCCCCACTGCGAAAATTCCTGGATCCGCGCCGGCTATGAAGCTAGGATCTCATTAAAAAAATGACCCTGATGTGTGATGCTAACTTAATACTAGCAAAGGTATATGGGGGTATAATTGTGCATTAAGTTAGAAAGGACCAGGAATCACATATGCCTCATACCATATTCCTGATCCTCCACCACAATAGTGGACATCAATATTCAGAAAACACATATCAAGCCCATTCTTAAATCTGTTAGGCCTGTATACCTATATCGGCTTACATAAATGTATCCATTAATTGGCATACTTGTATATGTAGTGTAAAATAATATTACTATCTTATGTCATAATTTTGTCATCTCATTTATATGATCGTCATTATGGATTCAAGCGTATATAGTAATTGTAAAAGACAGAAAATAGCCTACTCGTATAGCAAGTTGTGAGTTTTGAAGAAACCCATATAATATTGACTCTGATAAGTCTTAATATATATTTAACCAATATCGAGAATGAATAGTCAACTATCGGTCTTGTCTTTCCACTGTATACCAACTTACATAGTGTGAAACATATAATGTCAGATAGACTATATATTATATAATTTGGGCTTATATAATAAGGAAAGTCCCTCCACGGACCATCCATTCTCGAAAATGTTAATTAGAAGTTGTTACGTCGATAGCAGTCTACCACACCTATATGTATGGGATGTTAGCAATGGATTCAAATATTTTACACAGTCATGAAAACCCTACCTCAAAATAAAATAGCAAATAATGTTGTGAATTAATCGTAATTATACATAATCACTAGGCATTTTGTTTAATTAAATATGACGTGTAACCTAGTAATTATAACTATTGTACAATGTAATGCAGTGTACATATCGTATTGCAGTATATTATATACGACATCTTACCCCAGTCCTAATGTTCGAATCTAGAGGTTAAGTTAAACGATAAAATTATAGGCCTATATATAATTGTTTTCAGTATTTCGAATTATATGGGATTTTACTATTGCCTAGCTCTAATACGGATTCTGAATGTACATTTTCATCAAGATTATTATATTCTTTAGACATAAATGGATCTTTCGTATTGCTCTCTAACATCCAAAATATATTATCAGAACTAACAAATAACACTTACGACAGTGGACAGTAATTAATTGTGTGTAATTACTAAAACGTAGGCCTATATAAAAATAGATATTACGAAATATTTTAATTTATACAAATTTATGTAAATATAATCCAACATTGAACTCTTCAAAAACAAGCCCAGCAGCACATCCAGCTGGTATGATATGCAAGACTCACCTTTCTTATCGTTTCAACGACCCCATACACACTCACATGGACCATCGTTGGTACTATATAGTTCATCTAACCAAATGTCTATGGGCAGCCGGTCTATTATTCCTTGACGTTTTTGGCAATAATTCCATGTGCGAATGTCTGAACAAAATCGAAAATTCTTCATTGTGTATGCATCGTGATTTCGAATCTTTTTCATAAAAGACGGCACTTCGTACAAGGTCACTAACGGTCTCGTGGAGTCATAAAAGGTTTAATTGGGATATATTCCTTGACGTTTTTTGCAATAACTCCATGTGGAGAAGTCGGAGCTAAATCAATATTTATGTATTGTGGATGCATCATAGTTGCTTGATATTTTTCATAGGAAACGCCATATCGTACAAAGTCATTAAAGGTTACTTGAAGTCACAAATTGCTTAACTAGGGTTAAATCTTTTTGTAGAGGTCAAAGGTAATTTGAAGTCAAACACTGAACACGTGGTTTTAGTGTTTGACCTCAAATGACCTTTGATCTCCATCAAAAATAACACATTTCTTGTATGGATTTGGGGTCAACTTTCATACCAAGTTTGAACAATATCGTACGTTCACTCTTTGGAGAAAACGTATTTACAAGTAATTTATCAGGCTATATCTGTACTTTAGGGGCCGTTCACAATTAGCAACATTTTCACGAACGTACAAAACGCACGCTTTTTCATGCCCCCCCCCCTGAAAGCGTACAAAGTAAAATGTTGATTTTTACGACAACAATATTTAGTGTATTATTGTCATTGGGTATACCAGTATAGGACTATATATGACCATACATCGTGTACTGTATAGCCGAGAGATAATAGAAAGTTGTCTACTGTAAATTTCATATAAATCAGGACAAATTTGACCAAATAAAAGTCAACTCTGCATCGAACCAAATTTGGTTAACATTTCAATGTGAAATTGACAACAATTTAAAAAATTGGGGCGGTTGTATACACTAGTTATTTTTATTCATTATTTGGTCAAAGTTGTCCATTGTGTTTCATTATGCTAGTGACAATGTCACCTTCACATAGACGCCGGTGTTGTGTAATAATATTAAATGTACATAGAATTTCAGTCGGTGGTTCGAAGTTAAAACAAACAGATTATTATTTACTTTTTATACCGGCAATACGTGGCCCCGTGCAAGAAAATAACATTGCCGCTATTAAAATAGATATATAAACATTTTACAGCAGCTCCTAGGATAGGGGCCTATCTATATAACTCAGATAAAATAAATTTAAAATATATCATTTATAACGGTTCTGATTGCTTTATTATATGACACTCTTTTATTGTGAATAATGATTGTATGCATCAAATAATAATAATACTAATATGAAACAAATATTGGAATACAATCACGCGTAGTATAAATAATATTTGACGACTTATGTCTTGACTCGCAAAAGTTGCGAGCGGACGAATCTACTAAAGGTCTATTAAATTGCGGGAATTACGTCAGCTGTGAACATATACTAACAATGATAAGTATGTGTTTATAGTTGCGACCAAAAACAATTAAAATATTCATACAACATGTTTATTCCAGAAATGTGAAAGTTATGTACGTTTTGGTCAATTTCACATTGAAATGTTAACCAAATTTGGTTCGATGCAGAGTTGACTTTTATATAAACTGAAATTTATCTATAGTTATCATTTTTTTCAAATTGTGACAGTTATGTGCGTTTTGACAGTGATATAAAATCAACATTTTTTTATTTTTTTTGAAAGTGTACGCCAGCGGTTTACTCCCCCCTCCCAGCGTACGGTTTGTACGCTCGTAAAAATGTTGATAATTGTGAACGGCCCCTTAGTTGTAAGGACCATACGTCACAATAGTCTTGATAAAGACGTCTGTAAAAAAAATTGGCGTCCTAAATTTGAAAAATTCAAACATCAATATATTGAGAACGGAATATCCGATTTGACTCTAGTTTGAAGCATTTGGTTGATAATTTTCTGCTCTATAAATCAACCAACATTATTAACAAACTTTATGAACCCTTTTATAAGTATGATTATATTTGCTTACAGTTCTCCCTGTACTTCAAATCACGGTTACTGGATACAAATCAACAGCCATGACGTCAGTGATATATATAGATATACCATCATCACTCACTCTACGATGTACATCACACGGGGCTAAACCAGCGGTAGATTTAACATGGATTATCGATTCATCAGCTGTACCTAATACCAGTACGGATATATCTACAAACCGAGGGAATAATAAGACATTTGATTCTACGTCACGCCTACAATATGAACCACGAGAAGGTCTTCACAATGTAACATGTTCTGGGTGTTCTTATCAATGTGATGCTGGGAGTAAACAACATGAATACACAATGACTGTCATTGGATATGGTAAGTGCATATTAATATTGAATGAGTATTAGATGGGGCAAGGCGAGTATTCGTGTTACCACTACCCGAGTTTGACATAGTCTCTTATTGTTGGCGGAAATTATATACATTATGCTTACACAGTGCTTAAACTCCCGACCACATCCCTAGGTAATAACACTAACCTCCAACGCAGCTATTATTAGATAACATAGCTAACACGAATACTAGATTGGAATCAGTAATTAGTGCTCATGAATATTCATAGTGACGACAGTATATGTGTTTGTGTCTACTGCGCAGTTAATTAGGTTCCGACGACTTATGACTTTTTCACATAAAATTCAAGGAAAATACTAAATGTATTAATTGATTAGAATACTCTTCACATTTAATAAAAATAAAATAGTGGGATTCATTACATGTAATGTTTTGAAATCATGTTCGTAAATACTAAGTATATGCACCGTTTTAAATGCTTTGAGTTCGAATCTCCATTTACCTCCATTTACCTCAAAATGTGGTACGGTGAATAGGCCCAAGTTGGAATAGTCAACAATGAAAATACGTCATATAATATAGATTAATTTGATTGATTTATGTATTTGTATATATTTCTTATATTTCGTTTTCAATAAAAAATCTTTATTTATCTTAATATCATTGATTGATTGATTGGGTTTCCTGGCCCTTTTCAGGGCGTATGTATTATATGAGCCACCCCACGCCTTTGACAAATGAGTTAACGCCACTGTAATATAACTACTGCGTTAAAACAGTATTATTCCAGTAATCGTGGTTCTTAGGAACATATATATGATTGAAATGGGTTGAAATCATACAACATATTTGATTGTCAACAAACGTTCTCCCAACATGTTCTCCCAACATAAATAATAATGGCAATCGTCACTAGACACGGGGTGTCAGATTTTTGATGTAAAATGAGACTGACTGTATTAGTTTAAGACGTGTATTTCATTGATGAGACTGACTGTATATTAGTTTAAGACTTGTATTTAATTGATGAGACTGACTGTATATTAGTTTAAGACGTGTATTTCATTGATGAGACTGACTGTATATTAGTTTAAGACGTGTATTTCATTGATGAGACTGACTGTATTAGTTTAAAACGTGTATGTCATTGATGAGACTGACTGTATTAGTTTAAGACGTGTATTTCATTGATGAGACTGACTGTATAGTTTAAGACGTGTATTTCATTGATGATATTTCACATATATGTGCAATGCCAATGCCAGTCATCAACCACATTATATTAAACTAATAACGTTTACAAAACTGTTTCCAGTAATACCTGCCTTTGATCGTTTCTTTCTCTGCAGAGCCCTCTGATGTCGTAGTAAGCCTGGATAACCAGCCTGTATCTGATCATGTCATCTTAGCATCAAATCATATCTATGCCATGGTATGCGAGGCAAACAGTAAATATAGGCCGACTTGGTGGAAGAACGATATTAAACAACCTTATAATTCCTCGGTAACGCTTCATGGAAATGATGACAGATTTATAACAAAAAACACATTTTTATATGAACCCACAACTACTGGAGATGTTTTAATCTGTGAATGTATCCATGCCAGCCTGGGAATCAGAAACAATGTTACACTACACGTGACCAGCTATGGCAAGCATGATTTGGTTTATTAAAATATCATATCCGAGGAAGAAATTGCGAATCTAACATTGAATACCTGTCTAGATATGGAAATTAGTTACAAAATATTAACAAACATAAGATTCATATTATATAATTGCACAATGGTTTACGTATATACAATTGACAGGCCCCGTTTCTTAGTACATCATAGAAAAACAAAATTAATTTATAATGCTTACATTCAAGATGCATTACATTAAGTAATGTTGGATGATTATTGATTATTTTTATAGGACATAATTATCTTCATCATTATATCATACCATATACTAACATATTTAAAATGACCTTAACAATTAGTACTGAAATTATTATTAAACATAACTACCATTGGTAAGATTAATATTCATGGTTTTCAAATATAAAACTGGTCACACCATATCAACAATTAAACCATATCAGTTCAATAACCTTAACCTCTTATAATTGCAAATAATCATTAGGATTCACAACAAAAAATGACAAAAAATGCGTTTTTCCCCGAAATAGGAGTAATGGTGAAAAAAATATGAGCCAGAAGAGAAATGTTTAATTCTATTGCCTTGGAAAATAATTTCGTCTAATCACAATTATGTCTGTCACACATGCAACAATATATCAAGTTATCCAAAGTATATATATAGTAATTAGTTTTGCTTTCTTGCTTTTTAACAACAAAGACGCATATTCCTCCTTTATTTATCTGTTTATTATTAATTTAGTAAACTTGAATTACAATTACATTTATGAAACAAACGTTCAAAATATGTTGTAAAATTGACATTTTAGTCGGTCCGTCTGTAGTGCTAACAGAACATGTTCCCATAGCACCAGTATTCATCTCAGCTATTTGGGTAGTATATCTTGGTGAAGAGGCCCACTGATTGCTATAGTTTTTGTTTATTGTGTTTAATTTCATTAATATGGAATAAATACATAGGAAAACGTTAGTAATACGCATGAACCCTGTCATTGTAAAGCCAGTGTTTTCCCCGCGCTCCTGCATTGTTAAATAGGACAGAACGAATTGACAAACGAAGTCAAGAAGAAACCGGAGTGCCCGGAGAAAAACCTCTACAGTTGCAAGTATTAAAATTCATTTGCATGTCCGACTGGGATTTGAACCCCGGCCGCAGTGCGCCAGTGCAAGGTGAGTAGCGCGTACCACTACATCCCTGACACACTTGTTCCTTAGAAAATACTCGTTAGCAATCGTTTATTGTTATATTCCCTTTGTTCTACCCTGATGTTATTGTTCCTTATAAATGTGGGCGGTATTAACCTCGAAATATAGCAATAGGACGAATTACATATAGTATGGTATTCGCTTGTTAACCTTTATGTTACAGATGGGCCAAATTCGAAACCTCCGTTTTCCAAGTCAATAGAACATTTCTCTTCTGACGTATAGGCCCTCCTAAAATCCCTCCCAACACAGTCCTTCCACCTCAAACGAGGCCTCCCCCTACCCCTTCTACCAGCTTCCTTCTACCAGCTTCCTCGTGCGACAACGCCATCTTTAGAAATCATCCTCCATCCATCCGAAGACGCTGTTGCTGAGCGCTGGATAGAGCAACAGTTTCAAGCCTGTAAAGACATGCCGGAATAACACATGTCCCCAACACTTTCCCTTTTAATTTCTTAGAAATGTGCCTATCCGCCATAACCCCATCTACATTTATCCAGGCCAGGGCCCCTGACTGGATCCTTTTACGAACCTCCCCTTTAACCTCCCCTTTAATTCCCATAAGACATTTCATGATCGCTCATTTGCTTACTCTGATCCTATGATGTGGAATTCACTTCCACCTAGTATAAAATATAATGAGAATGTGTCTATTTTTAAGTCGAGATTATAAAGACTTTTTTCCAACTCTATTTTTTTTTAACTTGTACAACAATGATTATGTGTAAGTGGTATGGGCATGATTTGAGGAAGGATGAGTTCCATCCCCTGAGAAATGCGTTGGATTTCAAGGTGGATGGATTAAGGGGACAAGGTCGACCAAAGAAAATGTGGAAAAATCAGGTGAAGGAGGAGCTAAGGAAGGTTGGGTTAAGGAAGGAAGATGCTCCAAACAGGTTGAGATGGTGGGATGGTGTAAGGACGATTGCTGCAAGAGTAAGGTGCCACCTCCGAACTTCGGGGACAAAACCGGATCAAAACTGGACCGATGATGATGATGAAACAGTATGAACTAGGTTTTACCGATTATTTGTAATTCTTCCAACAGACTAACACCTGAACTATATATCCACAGATGATTATATTAGCGCTATTTACGAGTCCAGTTCAGTATTCCACGGATATATATAATACAGAATGTCTAGCGTAGCGCAATGGTCAGATTATACGCCTGCAAGCCGGGAGACTGAACACTGGAGGTCGGGTCATACCAAAGACTTTAAAAATGGTACATTTTGGCTTTTCGCTTGATGTTCAGCGCAAGGGGTTGGAGCATAGTCAAATTTTCCGATGATGGCGCTATTAAACCGGTAGATTGGAAGTCATCATCATCGGTACAGTTTTGATCCGGTTTTGTCCCCGAAGAAATGAGCTGTTAAATAAATATCAACAATCAACGACAAAACGCAGTACACTTGATACTTGATACTTGATACTTGATGAGATAATCCTGATGAGCTCCACTGGAGCTAGACTAGGATGGAAAGGTG
>JAODAI010002027.1:0-13147 GCA_027575025.1 Scotoplanes globosa | reverse complement strand
GTCCGATTTAGGTGGATTATATATCGAGCGAAATATAAAAGTCCACTAATCCACGACAACTACGTTTCTTTCATTTTTTATGGTAATTAAGAGCCTACATTAGGGGGGTGATGGGTCATATTTATTTAATTAATTGTGTTTCTGGTGAAGGGGGTGTCTGCTTTATACAAAGCTTCTGCAGACAACGTTTTTGTTTCGTCAAAAAATTGGACGTAACTTTGAGCACAATGTATTATTTTTTTACGCCCGATTTCAAATATTTTGGGCGTAAGATTCAAAATTTTGGAGGTGATAATTTATAATGATTTGGTTTGCCAGAATTTGTCATTACCAAATTTTTAATGTATTTGAACTAGGGATCATGATACTTTACTGTACCTTTACAATGTGCATCTATCCAGCTCCGATCATGTGCGTAGTCTTGTAACGTTATATTAAACATGTCCCTGGCACTGTGAAACATTCTCGAAGCAGCGAAATAATATCCATAATAATCCTGCTAATATACACTTCAAATAAACACGCATAAACAAACACTGCTGGTTAACATCGTTGTCTATTAGAATAACTGTTCTAATTAAAATTTCAACCTGCGAACTAAGAACATGAAATTAATTCAAAACAATGTGTTGGTTGGTCTGCTCACAAATCACAAAATTATCATAATACTGAAACTAGCCTAGGCTCTACATGTATACAATACAAAGTTAGCTAGGTGTGCATACTGCACTGTGGCATGAAAGTGAATTAATAATTTGCACATGTGTGACAATTGCATAATTCACGGGAGGGTGTGCGCCAATTGAAGCAATTGGTCAACACCCATTCAGTATGCAAGCCTTGTTGGAACTGTCGTCGCCGATCTCACTGCAGCCCTGTACATTGTAAGCTTGCAGACCGAATGTGTACTGTTTTAGTGCGGCTTTCAAAGTTTCTTTGCTGACATTTTGTGGAGCACTCTCTCAGTCAGATCGAACTCACAAATTTGAACACTAATTCGCGTAACAGGTAACCATGTAACCAATTCGCGTAACTATATAGAAGTTGAAACATCTTCTCAACAAAAGAAACGGTAAGGTTTTGTTGTAAATAATTATGGGATATTAGTAACTATGTACTGTTGAGATAGGAGTCGAGATAGCCCAGTGGTAAGGGCAAGGACTAGTGACTGTGAGATCGCGAGGTCGAATCCCAGCGCTGTTCCTGGTTGTCTCGGCGTGTATCCTTGAGCAAGGTACTTTGTCTCGATTGCTCTATAGCCACCTTGGTCCACCGAGGGCAATAGGTTGACGTCAGGAAGGGCACCCGCTTCACAAAGCCCTTGCGTAAGTAAGGCACCGTCTAAGCCCCGCAAGGGGAGTGACAAGACGTTAAACAACTTCAACTTCTTCTCATTTCGTCTATCCTTCCAGTTTAATAGCGGCGTCCTGACTTATGATCGCAAAGTCAGGGGTTCGAATCCAGAGTGGTGATGAGTTTATTCCAGTGGCTCTAACTACTATATCAAAGGCTTTGAGTGGCTCATATAACCTCTGCGTTGAAAAGGGCCAGGAAACCTATTCATTCATTCATTTGTAATTTTCAACTTTGATGATCACTGGATTGTTGACCATGATCCAGTCCCATATACTAAGCATCAGGCGAAAAGGCAACATATAGGCCTGTCATTTGTATCGTAATGTTACAAATGAGCCCCAACAACCAATCAATCAATTGATGTACAGTATAGCGTGTGCAAAGGAGGGCGGGAGATCACGGTCCCTCACATTATGATTCGTAATCAGTCGCCGGGGGGGTCTGAGTCCGAGTCAGGGTAATGAATTATGTGGATTTATTCAACTTGATTAATGTTACGGCGCTTTAAAAAAATTGGTCATATTATAACAATCAGTAGAAATAATAATCACTCTGGGAAAAGTATGTTTTACTGGGTACGAAGCGCCGTAAAAAGTTATATGGGCTTAATACCTGAGGGAAATATTGAGTTTCGTGACAAAATCAAGTTGTATGTTCAGTCCAAACTTCACCGTATGTTTTTTTTGTTTATAGTAGTCAAGGAAAATGAGGAATTCCAGGAAAAAATGAGGTTTATTCGGCAAGAATGTTGCTATATAATGCTCGTGGAAGATAATAAGTGTGCGGGTGTGAAAACTACTTCGTGTATTCGGCACGAAAGTAAAAAAATGGGTTTATAAGAGTGGGGGAATCGTAAAGTTATTCCCGCACCTCGAAATGCATGTGGACGCCACTGGACCATGTACACAGTTAGGGGCATGGTCACTACTCTAATAATCATATACAATCTTCAAATCACAAAGAATTAAACCTCAGCCTATTGAAAATGGGTGTTAAAAGATGATTCAATCAATTTAATTGACTACTAAGTAAGAATCTAAGTAAGCTTATTGTTTAGTAGTGTTACAAAGCCTGTTGTTGTAGTCAGGTAGCCGCAGCTAAGTCCAAATTACATAATCGCATAACAATGAATTTCGTTTGGAGGGATTTAACAGTGTGAAAGAGATTGGAAGAATTAATGGTGGTAAAATAAGCAGGTTGTCTGTTATCAATGAGTGTCCAGTTTGTAATTATTCTTAGCTTAATTACGTTAAGCCGCTTGGTTACCACCAGCAAGAATATTGTTAGTTTGTATAATTTACTATTGTTAATCAGTATTACGTAGAGTAACATAATTACCACCAGGGATTACTGCTATAGTATTAAAACTTCTATATGACACTATTATCCAGATTACTGGCGAGTTTTGAGAATTGTTGGAAGTGTTAGTACGTCCTTGTTATTGGCATATCTATATATTTTTTACAAAAAAGAAAAACTTATTGTGAACATTGCAACAACTTTAGGACGTATTTGATTTATCGAAATATACCTCAATTCTACTTTCGGAATAATATTAATGCGACCATACATGTATTATTACAGGACTTATTAGCACCAACACCTACTGAAGCTGATTGGAATTAGTTTTCATGATGATTTTTAATTGATCCTTTGAGAAACAACTTCCCAACATTGGATAAGTCTGGCTTTTGAGAGAAGACTTTGGTAAGTTAATTTATGTTTATGTTTGCGTAGAATACTGATCTGGACTCATAACTTGAGAATAGCTTTCAGGATACACAGCTGAGTATCAGATGTGATCATGGACGGTCATCTGGGGTGATTGACCAGATATGTCGAGGTAGGTATGGGTGATCCTACCCCGGGACCGCCATTTATACGTCCCCCGTCCGATGGACGAGAGTGCACATCAGTCTTTGGCCATTTCCCAAAGTCATTGTTTACTCTTTGATACTTGAGATGGGTGAGCTATATACAGACGATTTTAGCAACATATTGACACAATATTTACCAAGCAAGGTTTCTAATGATGTTCTTTCAACATTCTGAAAAAAATATCAGAAAATTTGCCGGAAATTTGGTCTAAAATAATCTTTGCTTTAGACCAAAAATGAGGTGACTGCATATCTTGAATGTGCGTACCTATTTAGCGAATTTTAAGATGACACAATCTTTGGACAATTCCTGAATCACCCTAAGCCTTTTTTGTACCAAATTTTCATAAAAAATAGATAAAGCTTATAGTGGATGTACCGAATTCCGATCAGTACCAAATTCCGATCACAGCGAATATTTTGGAAAATATGAAAGATTTTTGCCAATTTTAAGAGCCAATCCTTTCAATAAATGGTATTTTAGGCCATGGTCGGCAAAATTCTACTTTTTTTATTTTATCTTTTCCATTATCGTATTTTTTTCATATTCATCACTGTTAACCTGTTCACACTAATTTTCATAACCTTTATTTCACTATTTTTTTTTATAAAAATCATTAAATCGGGATTGATATTGATAGTAAATAAGTGTTCTAGCTTGGTGCATGACGTGAAATCTTAACACGATGATCGAAAAGATCAAAATTTTACAAATTAGTCCACAGTGATCGGATTTTGGTACACTTTGAAAATTTTGATATTTTGTGGACATCGTTTTCCATTTAAATTTATGTGACTTTTTCAGAAGTTTGGTTGTTCAAGCTTGAAGGCATATGTAGAGTGAAAGAGGATGTTATAAAGAGTAACTGGTGCAAAAAATAGTATCTCCTTATAGATTGTTTTAATTAATATTTTGGAAACTATCCTTCAGTGATCGGAATTTGGTACAACCGTGCTATACATTGAGAACGTCAGGAATTTCATTCTGAACCATATAAAAAATGTGATAAGAGGAAAGAATAGGGCGTAATATAAATCGGTCAAATAGTCACCAGTCTAAAGTATCTTTATACTAATCTTTTTATAAAGGGGGTAAATGAGTGAGCTTGGGGAAATATATATCGTGTTATTTTTTGTTGTTGTAAACAATAGTCGGGGGGAAATGAGTGAGTGTGGTGCTAATATCCAGGAAAATTGGGGTATAAAAACGTCGGGAATCGCAAAGTTGGCCCCCCACCTCACAATTTATGTATTAACTCATTATAGGGCACGACTCTCGAAATTAATTTTGTTGATTTTCTGGTACTTTCTGAATTACTTGTTCTGTTTTTTAGTGTTCGTTTGTTTATTTATTTTATCGAAATATTTTTCACATTAACCAAAATTACAAACCGTGATTGTGCAGTGGTAACTTTTATATGTACCACATCCTGTTATTAGCAGAACGCAACATAACTATGTATATACTTTGTGATTCTGTCATTTTCTGGGCCAGTGGTGTCCCAAGGCACCACCGGTCCATAAATTTCAACACAGCATATTTTTTAATAAATGTTTCATAAGGTTATAAAAGTAGTGCAAGTGGTACAATAGGCCTACAGTACGTCACCACTGTCCTATAAACGTTAATTCCAATGACAGCTGTGCTGTAGATTAGTGGTATTGTATATGGATACACGGTCAGGAGTTTAAACACTGTACAATATAATGTACGTAATTCACACCAACAGTTTAAGACTACGCCAAACTCAGAGACATGGCCGGAGAGACATGGCCGGTAGTATGCTCCTTCCAATGACGTAGGCCTACATAAGTATTGTAAACATTATATTAAATTTCATACGTGTCATCATAGTATATAGTATTTGGCCGAGGATAGTTATCTTGCATTTTCTACGGCCCTCCTAGCTGCTCTCTTTTTCTGCCCATAAAGGTAGCGTATAGGACTAACTCCGGTAGTATTACACTAACCCTGGTCTCTTCTAATTTATTCTAAGCCTCCCTCTTCTTCGTCCACTACATCTGGCTTTTCTTCAACGAACCCCTTTGCCCGAGGATCACCCTTGTCCCTCACCCCTTTTTGTTTATCCCTTTATTTCTCTTTTGTGTTGGTGGGCTGGGGTTGCGTGGTCGGTGGGGCTGATTGCACCTCCAGTTTCGGTCCCCTTCACCTCCAATTTATTTGGCCAATGATGCAGCTGTCAGTTAGTATTTTCTTCCCCGCCCCTCTTTAGGGATTCTTTGAGTTAGAGAGAGTTCTGCCTATTTTGATTTATCAAACATGCAACTTTTCGACAAGTTTCGAATGAGGTTATATATAGTACATAACGTTATTTCCATAATACTATAATTAAATTATGTTACTGGCTGTGTGTCTGCATGTGTCACAATTAATTAAAATAGACTGCCGTAATCTATATTCCTATATTATTATGGGTTTCCGCTCTCGACATAACCATATTCTTTAACTGTGCGATGCAAATGAGAGACTTTACAAAGACAACTGTTCCAACTAATTAACTGTCACTTTTGGAAAACTATAATATAGAATCCTAATTGCATTAGGATATGACACAAAGATTACTAAACATCCTCCTTACATGTAATTTCGCCACTAAGCAGATCTCGCCAATATTATCGTTGATTAAATTATTTGACCCTTTCAGCAACAATTGTACACGAGCCACCCAGAGCCTTTGTTGTACAAGTTAGAACCACTGGAATATGGTCATCGGACCTATGACCGGGGTCCGAATCTCCCCAAAATTACCGGCGCTGTGCATTTCCAAGTACCCCGTAATTAAAGTTCATGACGTTATGATGAGGCATATCTGACATTCTGGTATTAACTATGAATGTATACTGCTGCATATTCATGGAGTACAAGTATCCAAACCATGCACGCATATTTCTGATAGTTCTGCATTTTCAATCATCTAACTAATATACTATTATTAATTCTGAGTATGGTAGACAGGGGTAAGAGGCTCCCCTTACGGTAAATATGATATTACTCCCATATAGGAAGCCCCAAAACATCAATGTAACACTTGTATGTATTATTTAAAATGACTTTGTGTGAAATGACATGGCCATATCGCAATCCAACAGATAGCCGGGGTAAGAGGCCTGCTACCTACATTAGTATGGCACTCAGCGTAAAATGTAAAAGACTTAGAGGACCTTTTACCCCAATATATTATACAGTAGGCTATATATTAGATTAGTAACTTTTTCTTGAAAGTACCCTATGATTCCCTAAAGTACCCTATAATTCCGATTATCGGTATATCCCATTACCTCCTGGATAAAGTGGTTATAGGAAGAATACTATATTCCAGTGGCTCTAACTGGTATATGCTTTGGGTGGCTCATGTAACTAACCTCTGCATTGAAAAAGACCAATAAACCTATTCACTATATTCTACTAACTGACTGGCACCGTATCGTTGGTCAGAGCTATCCATCTACATCTATACCATGGAGCTAGACATAGCCCTGGCCCGCGACCCTTCACCGTCATCCACATACTTGTACATATATTTCTTGTTTCTCTTCTCCATGTTCTCTGGGCACCAGCTTCGATGAACATTGTATATTAATATGGTGTCCATCATCATATGTTCCAATGTATAATATCAATTATGAAATGTATTGTTTGATGTATCATATGTGAATAAACTTGAACCTGAACATGT
Organism: Scotoplanes globosa; assembly: GCA_027575025.1. Classification (NCBI taxonomy): domain Eukaryota; kingdom Metazoa; phylum Echinodermata; class Holothuroidea; order Elasipodida; family Elpidiidae; genus Scotoplanes; species Scotoplanes globosa. Next base: position 6,216 of record JAODAI010002027.1, on the reverse strand, counting down.
CACACCAGCCCTCCAAAATACCTCTCAACACAGTCTTTAACGAGGCATCCCCTACCCCTACTACCAACTTCCATGTACAACATCGTCATTGTTACGCTCCGCATATCCAGCCCACCTCATGCACAACGTCTGTAAATTGTCCGTTCTGCCTTGTAAGACTCCTATATAGTATACCCAAGCTTCCGTCCTTATAGTATTTAGTTCCCCCATAAGGATATTGTAGTTATATTATACAAGCAGTTGGCTATGCATCATATGGAGTACGCCGTTCAGGAATGGAATCCGTTCTTATCTAAAGATATGATTGTTCTGGAACGTATTCAACGAAGGTCTACTAAATTATAGTTAGTTGCCTTTAGTTCTCTGTCGTATGAGCAAAGATTGACTTATCTAAAGCTTACAACTTTTAACATTCGTTGTATTCGTGGTGATCTTATACAGGTGTTTACAATTGTTCATGATTGGAATAAGTTGAAGTTCGATGACTTCTTTATACGTTGTCTGATTATTCTGCTACTATGGTATGGCCATATTCTTAAATTACGTAAGGAGTATTCCATGTTAGATGTTAGGACGTTTTCCTTATGTCAGAGAGTTGATGATGAGTGGAATGGCTTGCCAGAGTCGTTGGTTCACGCGGATACTGCCAATGTCTTTAAAAATGGTCTTCATATGTATTTTGTGTGACTGTGGGTGGGTTTAGGAGGTACATTCCAGGGCTGATGGAGGTTCAGGATTATATTATGAGGACTATATCCATGCTTATCATTTCTTATTTAATTATCCGACCTTTTCCTTTTCACCCCGCCATCATTCACATGCAGTTATTTTCGTACACTTCAAGGTGATGTTGATAAACGCTATGCACAATGCACCGTATATCAAGCTCGTATATATACATGCTGGAATAACACATGCATGTACCAACTACCCAATATGTTCCCTTTTAATTTCGTTGAAGTGCGCCTATCTGCCATAATACCTTCTACGTTTCACCAGGCCAGAGCTCCTGATTGGATCATTTTGCGGACCTCCCCATCCGACCGCCCATCTCCAAAAATCATTCCCCTAGATATCCTAGGCTTCCCCCCTACAATACCTTTACATGCTAGCGTCATATACCCAAATCCTGCCGCTGTGGTCCAACTGGCAAAACCTTTTCTAGATATGCAACCTATGTCTATCAACCGAATCATTCCACTCTAGCAAAATATCCTGAAACTCCTGCTTGCTTTCTATGTTGCCAGATCATCGGGGTATAACATCTTTTATAGGACGCTCTTTGTACTGACCTTCTTGCTAATCACACCCCATTACCAGTATGATGAAAAGCAATGGACCTCTCTGATCCCAATTGTATCCCAAACTCTGCTGACATCACTGATCTAACCAAGACCCTACCCTTTGTATCTTCATAGAGACCACACACCGTCCGATTTCCATTTCAGTGACACCCATCCACCTCAACGTAGACATAACTATTTCCCTAGGTACATAGTCATAATCCTTCTCTAAATACACAAAGCCCAATGTCATACTCCCTTTTACCTCAGCTTCCTTTCCACCAACTATCTCTTAAGTGAGAACATGCCATCACTTGTTCCTTATCCCCTGCCAAACCCTTGCTGTTCCTCCCCAATCTCCGTCTCAATCCAATTCTCCCAAGCAATATCCCGGTTTTCGGTGGCTTAAAACATGTCTCAATAATGTGATGCCCCAGTTCTAACCAGGTCATGAACACCCCCTTTTCGCTTTCAAATAGGCGCAATCAGGTCAGTGTGTCGGTCATTCGGGATACTTCCGTCCTTCAAACACACGTTAAACAATCTAATAGCCAATTCACTTACATCTCCCCCGGTATAGCAAACATTTCGACCCACGTTTTGTCCAAACACACAGCCTCATCCCTCTTCAACCTACTCGGAGCCCAATCCACTTCGAAATCTGAAATCACCCTCACCTCAATCTTACACCTCACCGTACTACGTAAATCCAGGTCGGCACCGCACCCCTGATTCCCCGAAGTACTTATCACATGCTTAATTTTCCTCCTCATTGCTATAGTGACCAACTTTCCATTCTGGTCCTTGACCACCCTGCCTCCTTTTGAAGGAGATATTTTTTGTTTGATGTTCACTATTATATGTTTATTTCTATATTAATCCATGTTCTTTAGTATGCATGATTGAATCGTTACAGTTGTACGAATACTTTCAGACCATCTTCTTGTCCCTGACTATTTTTAAAAACAAGATTTCTTCCTCCATCGTCACCCTGCTTATAAATGCTGTCTTCCATATCACCACTTTCCATATCACCACTTGCCCTTTCTATACTGCCCTTGTAGCTTCCCCATATATATGTACATACAGATGGCGTAGCTAAATCGGGTTGGGTTAGCCCAATAATCAAAGTGAAGTGCATGTGGTTGATATTACTTATCATCTAGGCAGTGTTAATTATTGATATTAACAATATATTTATTGATATCGATAATTAATTAGGGATGTCAACTCTAGTCAATGATATCAGTAATTTATTCGTTGAATATAGGAGTAAATTAATTGTGGATATTGGAAAAAAATCAACACTTAATTGACGTTATCAGTAACTATTTATTGCAAAATTATGTCAAAACGGTTGTTCGGTTAACAACCAGCTCCCAATGTTCGTCATTTCACAAAATTTCACTAAACTTTTTTACCTATTCAAATACATTAAAAAAATCTGGTTGCATCATACTCTAGTCTTGTATTGGATTTAACACAATAGTTATAGACCTTTGGTAGCGATTAATTATTGGACTTCAAATTGAATAATTTAACCAATGTTATGGCCGAGCGATTAAGCTTGGTGGCTCTAGAAACTACGAAATGCAACTGTGAGATCCATCCAGGGTTGGAATCCAAGGTCTGGTATATATAGTGTATGTTCTTATCCAAGAGCTTCACAGTTTTCTCGTGTGCGAACTTTCTGAAATAAAAACAAATTTTACTGGAAATTATAAATTGTATGAAATAGATGATGACCAGACGTGACGTTGTAATTTACAAAAGTATTTTCTTATCCAACTTATATTGGTACTATATAGGCAAAACATTGACATTAATATATCCTGCATTCCAAACCCAACCGTCACTAATCTAAGCTACTCGATTTATCTTCAATTCAATCAATTGATTGAATTCAAGTCTATTATAAATTACGTTGGTACGACACTTATAAAGGAGCCCACTTTGCCCTGAAAATATTGAATGCTTATAAATTTCGTCTCTCAAATGAAATATCACCCGAATCAACAATAAGTATATTGACCCAAAAATTACATTTACTTTACTCCTGTATCCTACATAATAGTTTACGAAATGGAAAAAACATATTTTGATGGTAAACACGAACCCGTCAGCATCAACGATTCTACAGCGAGTACAACCCATGTCCATCTTCAACATATGACGTCAGATGGAAGTGAAATCAATCACGGAGACGGCTTACACGAAGACGGAGATAAATCAAGAAAGATTCGGATTATTTTCAATGTTGCTCAGCTAAATGCCCTGGAGAAAATATTTCAGGATGTGGCCTATCCAGACATGGAACTGCGTATTAAGATTGCCGAGCGACTAAATATCGATGACGGACGAGTTACGGTAAGTCATTATTCGTTGTGTTTTTATCCTATATGATACATCGGTTAACTCAATTGATAGAGCGTTGGACTTGTGATCGCAAGGGCGTGAGTTCGAATACCGAGTGATGGTGATTATATTGCAGTGGCTCTAAATGGTGTATCAAAGGCCTTTGGTGGCTCATATAATTCCAGTCTTAAAAGGGCCATGGAATCCAAACATTCTACCAATTGACCATTCCATACCACTGACCAGGAAGTTAACATTGAATAGCTTCTTGATTCAATTAGAATGAAAATACTCATCCTGTTATTATTATAGCTTTGTTGGCGTTGTGAATTATGATCAATTTTGCCTTTTTTTAGAATCGGACTAATTAATTGGGATTAACGGGTCATTTGTAACATGTGAATTAATGGCGCCGTCTATAATATTTTTCGAGTCGAAGATCACCCGATTGTTGAGCATGCTCACAATCTGGTACGCTGAACATCAATTTTTAAAGTATTTGGTGTGATCCGACTTCCAATGGTCTCGAAACCACACGAACGCGGAATCACGCTATTCAATCACCGGACATACACATGCCGGTTGGTGCTCTATACTGTTGGATCGTGGCCAATAGTAAGATAGGATAAGAAAAACGTTCAAGTCCATCGTATCTTCAATGTCTGTCACTTTTAAAATATAGCACACGTTCATAAATGACCATAATGTGTTTAATGGTACTTCGGTTATATGTAATATAATACAGTGATATCGCATGTCAAGGTAAAATGATACATCAAATGTAGCGGCACCCCCAAAACGTCGCACCAGCTATCCGTTTATTATAATACAACGGCATATATGTGGTGAAATAACGCCAACTTTCCATCAGTAGTCCAGTGGTCCATTGGCAAAGCAGTTGGCTGGTCACCGTCGAAATGATGTTTTAATTTACAAGCACTTGGGCTGCTCTGCTCTCACTTGTATCGTAAAAGTGAGTTTATCAAGTTCCATGGAATTTGTATCATAGCAACGGCCGGTAATCTTCCACCAGTGGTCTAACAGGCTACCCACTGGTCAAATATCCAGCGGTCTGCTATAGTAACAACCGCATGTGGTCCGCCAGAGTTTCCACAAGTGGTTCTTTGTTGATCAATCCCCGCCTCTATGTATGTCAATTACCACAACCTTCCTGGTAAAAAATACGTAGGCCGCCAGTGGAATGCTATCTGGGCAGTGGTAACAATGGACTGTGGTTCCAGAATGATAAAGATTTTGTGATATTCCCCTTTTTGAGTGTAGACATGTTTTATAAAATACTAAAAAAATAAAAGATAAAAATTAAATATATATAAACATACAATCTTTATGGTACATGATGTAGGAATAATACTAAATTAATTGCAGGGTTGTATAACGGTTCCATAGGAAATTTGGAAAGCAGCACAAATGAAGCTTGCTCTAGTTCCAGCACGCTGCGTGCGAATTACATTAAAATGTATCTATAAATTAATATCACCCGTATTCATTGTTATAACTACTACACATAATAATGTTATAATATTCATGGCACCATTAGCGTAAAAATTAAAAGGCATAACAATATGTTGAATACTATGGTTGTTATTGTATTGTATACTTATTTATATCCGAAGGTGTGGTTCCAGAATCGTAGAGCCAAGTATCGTCGTGAGATACAGAAGGGGGACAAACGCCAAGACTCCACCGGTACCACTACGAAGGACGACAACTCGCCGCTATCCATAAATTCCACGGATCGTAGTACCACACATGGTGATACTGCGTCATTATCGTGCGCCTCTCAGCCCGAGTACAATGCTATGAATGTACCAGTATCCGGTATAGCTTTCACAACATGGGTCAACAACACTCACGCCGGTTCCGATATATCGACAGTGATACACCGATCCAATGGCCAGCCGCTGATGCCTCCCGGGGACAACAAGGACAGGTTGGCATTGATAACTTATTTTATTTATTTCAACATTTCATGTCAGGATAACATTATTTGTCATCGGCTAATCTTCCCAAAGTTCATGTAATGCAGCATACGGACAATGGGGTAGATGTGAAGACCGTAGTGCTCTGGATAAAATCTCTAGTTGTAGTTAATATGTGCATCCCATTTTCACGTCCGATCTGGGATCGAACTCTGGACTCAGTGGTGCATGAGCGTTGCGCTTACCACTATGACACATTATGATTATTTTAATGATGTAAATGATCATACCACCCTTGAAAAACTCACCGACCCGACTTTTGACTTGTCCAGATCGAGTCGTGATACGATTTTTGTACTAGTCGAATCGAGGGTAATTTTACGGTGTAGAGCCATATAAGCTCAACACAAATCAACATCCTCCATTCCTTTGCTGAAAAGAGTGACGCTCACTGGGACCGCGCCTCGCCGAAAACTCGCCGAAAACTCACATATCGATTGTGTAGGAAAGATGACAATTTAGAAAAAATCCTGTCCCTAAACCTTGTTTTTAATCAATTTCCGTTACCTAAAATGTTGTCAATATGCTAATCACCTTCCATTCGACTGGTAATAAAACTCGCACAGTCGGCCCCGCCC
>JAODAI010001916.1:0-13148 GCA_027575025.1 Scotoplanes globosa | reverse complement strand
ACTCCGTTTTATTGGCGGTTTCTTAATTTCCCCCTATTGTGCGTTTTTGCCTATTCCTCCTATGGGTCGAATAAGTGGTGTATATATATATATATAATATATATATATATATATAAATTGTATGTATAATTATTTAATGAACATTACGACTACGAATTGGTGGTGGTATCCGTTGGATAAAAAATATATTTACATACTCCTAGTCGTCAAAATGGTGCCAAGATTTCTCGGCATTGCACGATATAATTATTTTTTATTTCATAAACGATATGTATCTATGATGGGGGGGAGGGGTTATATCCCTTGGTGAAAACATAATTATCATGACCCTAGATGCCATATGGTGACATATTTCCTCCTCTTATTAGTAGCAATATAATTATTATTTTCTTTCATATTATATACATATTTTTTTAATTTGTGGGGCACTTTGTATATATGTATATGTATTATGTATATATATTGTGTAGACGTACGCTCAGTTTTATATATTTTTTCTAGTAGTTTACGGTAGGCGTGCTTAACTCCCAACGAATGTACATTTGCTGACATACTCCACGACTACTAAGACAACATCAGTTAGACTGACCTTCAATTAACCGGAGAAGGACTCAGATACCTCTCGACGTGGCACCATGGAGCTATGCTAACCAATTAGTAGATACACGGTGATATACTACACATGACCACAGAGAATCATATTTCATTGCACACCACGGGACCATAATACATATCAAATGTGGGCCCATAAGAGGGGGATTTGACAACGGCTATCTTGTAACACGTTCGAATTTACAATTCTACGTTTTCGAAGCGAAATCTGAGAAATGCAGTTTGCTTGTCGACATTTCAAGTGCGGCAAATATGATAGAATGCTTTTAAAAACATACGATTCGAAACATACAGAACCCACCACACCCCAAAAGTACATATCCCAAAGCTTAGCCGACTAGCGTGGTACAATGGTCCGCGCATCATCCTGGAAGCCGGGAGACCGAATAGTGGCCCAGGGCCCTCGTAGATTCGAGACCACCGAATATAGGGTCATGCCAATGAATTTATGAATGGTCCATGTTGCCTTCTTGCTTGATGTTCAACGTAGGGGCTTGGAGCATGGCCAACAATCTAGTGAGCCGTTAAACACAACCATCCAATCGAAATCGATATACTATCTGAAATACAGACCCAGTGGTTCATAGTCTACTTTTCTATTATGTCAGTTTGTTTGATACCGAAACCAGGCACTATAGATTATCGTTAATAGTCAATATTAAACACATTTTGATCGGCGTCTGTGATTTGAGGTCTGTATTTTCAGAACACCACATAATTAGGGAAGGATCGTCATAATTGTATTTGTCTTGAGAAAAACAAACCAATCTCCCAGTAACTCCAATATGAAAATTATCCAGAACGCAAGTAGTAAACCTGTAACATGCATATTCATGATAATTATTGCAAGTAAACATGTAACATGGTTATTCATGAAATTATTGCAAGTAAACCTATAACATGCATATTCATATATTCATGATAATTATGTCATTTGAAAAGTGCAATGGATAAATATCTAGGGTTCGTCTATATTGTCACAATTGAAACTAATAAATACAAGTAAGATATAAATATTGGTAAAGTGGGAAGTTTTGAACATGGAGAAATTCTTAAGATCGTATTGTCTTATTACGGTTTTGTCATATCATTTTCTGGACTCGAATGATAATATTCTCTATGATAAATAACTATACCCTGATATTTATCACCTGTGCGTCATAATAACAATATTAAAGGCTACTCAATTTAAAAAAATGAATGGAAATAAAAAGTTGCAAATATTGTTTGTTTGTTTCAGAACTTTATATCAACCAATAGTACGATGGTACCTATAGTCTAATAATATGTCTGTTACAAGCAGGTAAGTATAATACATTAATTTTACAAGCAAAACGCGTTAGTACAATATATAAGTAAACACATATCAAGTAAAATGAAAAAGTATTATTGGAAATTGATACCATAGGTTGATGGGATATCACGGAAGCGAAGAATAGCTTATACTGTTGTTGTTTGAAGTAATCCCCATGTGTGGTAAGTGCCAAAATATTAGTATTTCCAATTAAATCTGTATCACAACGAATCCCACATATTCCTGTCATTATTCTGATATCATTTTTTTTTTCATTTTTACATTTTTGTATTTTTTACAATAGCAATTATATATACATTGAGATAATGTGTACTAATGTACAATACTATAATTCCAATATAAAATTAAATATATATTAACAATATAAACGAAATACTATCATGGAAGGAAGTTCAGCAAAAAAATGCAATGGGTTCAATGGTGGACAGGGTGCACTCCACAATAAAGTGAATGGCAGATTCAATTACTTATTAATTTAATAACATCTTAATTAAGGAACACACATCCAACGTTTACACGAATAGTGTATGCACACATTGAACAGTCATAATTATTATAAACATGTCATATGGGTCGTTACTAATATTTACTTAAAAGATAATGATACATGTTTCTTTTGAAAGAAGCCAAAGTCGATTTTGAAGTTATATACATTGATAATGTGTTCCAATACGTAATTGTATGACATTGGTCGCTTCTCTTGGAATAAGATAAAGAGGTTTAGATAAATGTAGCACGTGTAGTTGATTCATTTGTATAGAATGTAATTGTGAATTAATATACTTTTCTGGAAATAATAATTACTAAGGTGAGCTGGTAATAACGTATTCAAACAACGATATGCAAATAAAGCGATATTGAAATGTATAAGGTATGGTATTTGCAGTAATTTCAAAGAATGATGTAAATATATTATTGGTATGTTCACGTGGACCGGCAGAACACATGTGTCTCATTGCTTTCTTTTGTAATATAATTAATCTATTTAGAGAAGTCCATGTGTCTTTTAACGATGTTGCATGTCCTCAAATAACATAAACTGTAAAATATCTCATATACGGCGGCCATTTTTAATACAAAACAGCCGCCATCTTGGATTTGGCAGCCATCTTAAATTTTGGCAGCCATCTTCGATTTTGAACTCATACTCGTGCTTTAAAATACTCAAAAGTTACAATTAAGTAACTTCATGATATGCCTCTATGTTATTATTCATATGGTAACCATTTTAGATTTGGCAGCCATTTTGGATTTGACGGTCATTTTTTTTTTTAGGATATAATCATAGCATAACCAATAGTGTTCAAAATGCTAAAGTTTAGACGGGCTAATGTCAAACCGATGGAGAAAAAAATGTATTATTATAGCATATACCTACTATTGAGTAGGGTTTCAATATGTAGCCTACAACTGGCGGCCATCTTGCATTGGTGAATTTCACTAATATAGTATCAATACTAGCTAAACTACTGCAAACAATTATGCATAGGTGAAAAACACAAAATTGTATAGTGCAACCAATCCTTTCATTGGCACATGGCGGCCATTTTCGATATGGCGGCCATCTTGGATTTAGTGGCCATTTTGTTTTTCTAGATTGGACAATGTTCAACAAGCAAACTCTGTCAATTTACCAATTTTCATGTTTTTTCCCTCAAGGAACACAGTTTTTTTTATCAATTATACATTTCTACTGAACTGTCTATATGATGTGGCCCGTTGGTTACCACATGGCGCCTATGTCTGAGTTGGTCAAACTCTCTATATATACTGCTCTGTCGAAACCCATATGCTAGAGGTGGCAGTATACTACATAATTTAAAATATAAACTTTCAGAGATATAGGTTTTTCAAGTGTTAAGGATCCGAAATTCGCCCTTTGGTGTATTTCCCTCCTTATTACGGTAAACATTGCGAACTTCTTCCACGTGCCAGGATTAACCAAATATATTTTTATTTATATATAATATATCAGCATTTGTAACATAGTAAGCATGATATGAGACCCATCTTACGATAACCTTTTAAAGGTTATCGTAAGTTGGGTTGTGAACTCAAAACACCGTTCAACCACGCCCAACATGCCCGATATCACTGGCAAGTATGCAATGATGTAACCAATTTCCACATTATAGCATGTACTTTGAGTTATTGAGAACTGAACTCAACACTTGGACCTCTCTCAAGGATTAATGTCGTGGATTTGTTGGTTGTGCATTTTTGAAGGGGCCCATGAGAAATAACGCCAACTATTAAAAGGACGATGATACAACCCCTGCCTTTGGACACTGACAACCATGGAACTCCCACAGCGATCCAACAGGCGTACAATAAATGAATGTCTGCTTCACTAAACATTTTACTATATAGGCTGTCTTTTGCTGACGTACATGTCGAACAGCCGTTGCTATTGAGTTATGCAACATCCTAACTGCTGTGTGTATATGTCGTCGCATGTATTCACATCATAAGTTCGATGCACCTATATATTATGCATTTATGATATATGTTTTTGGCCTGCTAATATATTTTTCGTCGCATATAAGATAATCATTATCATTATTATTTTAGTATTTCGTGGGATAAAAATTATGATATATAGCATGGGTAGAGAGACAAGTGATGGTCTTTTATCAACGTTGTTGGAAAAGTAACTGGAGGTCAAAGGGAGTATGACATTGAGTTTTGTGGATTCGGACAAGGCTTATTATACTGTATAGGAATTAATTATGGCTTCATTGAAGTCGATGGATGACCCAGAAGCGGAAATCAGAATGGTGGTTGGTTTGGCGATGTCAGAACAGTTTGGGGTAAATATTGGGCTTAGACAGGGTAGTGCCTTAAGTCCACTACTTTTCATTATGGTAATGGAAGTGATTAGCAAGAAAACCAGTACTAAGAACGCCCTACAAAAATGTTTATATGCCGACGATCTGGCAGCAGTTATGGAAAGTAAGCAGGAGATACAGGAGGTTTTTGTAGAGTGGAAGGAGTCACTTGAGAGGCATGGATTACGCACCAGCCTTGATAAGACATATATATTGTCGGTGTGATCGCAGCGTCGGGAGTTGGATATAATCCTAGCAAGCACGGCCATTACACAGATGGATAGTTTTGCTTATTATAGGGATTGATTTTGGTGATGGCCGGTGGGATGGGGAAGTGTGCAAAATGATTCAATCTATGGTGCTGGCCTGGAGAAATACTTAAGGATTATGTCTGATAGACATATTTCAAAGAATTTGAAAGGGAAAGTATTGAGTACATGTGTCATCCCAGGTTGTATATATCGACTGGAGATTGTTGCCTTGTCTACCACGCAGCAACAGCGCATATAAGTATGCAAAAATAACTGGATTAGAAGGATTGCCGGGGCTAAGTGTATAAAGAGGTTAGATGGTATAAGGGGGAAGATAGGGTTGACTAGGTATCTCACATAGAGGTTGATTAGGGGACGGATATGTTGGGCTGGCCACGTGGAGCCTATGGATGGAGGGCGACAACCTAAAATGGCGATGTCGCACATGGAGGTTGGTAGTTAGGGTATAGGATTAGGCAACGTTTGAGATGAAAGTATACTGTGTTGATAGGAACTGTAAGAAGGATGGAATAGGGGTGGCTATTTGAGGGAAAGGGCGATGGATGGATGGATCTGGAGAGCTCTGACCACTGATGCGGTAGTCAGCTAGTGTATTATTCCTCACCTCTTGCTAGAGTCAAGGAGGTAGAGAAAGAGATAAATTAATAAATTTGATGACATAATCAACAATTTAGAATTTTACCGATTTTCATAAACGGTGATGTCTCCCTTGCATGTTTTAAAGGTATTCCCTAGCTTGACGGGTGTCCAATTTGATGACAACTGAGTTGTAATTAACCATGCTACAACCTTGTGTGAAAGTAATGATTAAAAGAACCTTACAAACTGGTCTCCTATAAAGAAATCACTGGCGACCGGCGCTCAAGCCTACGAGTGTCGGTAATCATTACAAATATAGGACTGTAGAATTGTTACTCTTCCGACTGGACGCCGTCCAGAGCGACGTCATAAAATAGGTCGTAAAAGTCGTTAAATATGGCAGAAACCGACCATTGAATTTCACTCTAACATTGACCACAAAATATGATGTCATTTTACTACTAGGTCAACCGAATACACAAATTAAAATGGTATTAGTTCAAATATCTGTAAATTTTAGCGGTATAATCGTAATTATTGGCAGATTTAGTACTGAATACAAGTATTTTGAGATACAAATTAAAGCTATTTTTATTTAAAACTAAGTTGGTGTTTTTTGCAGGTCAAACTACCTCCCCTCAAAATAACCGTATATTTGTGAAACATGGTTCAAAATTTATTCAAAACACAGTATTATATAACTAAATTGTCTGAATAATTTAACTACAATATAACAAAAATGCGAAAAGTGTGTATGTTTTGACTTAACATGGTGTCCACAAATGTCCAGTACGCAGTAGAAATCACTAAAGAAAGATGGGAAGTCCCCGGTGGCCAGGAGAGGCTGCTGGAGCGACATGGTAAAGTTGTCAAAGCTTGACATTTATAATGTAAAATTGGTAAAGCATTATTTTCTTCATTTCTGACTACACACTTCCCAGTTATAACTCTACTGAAGCTAATAACTGTCATGTTGCATTACAGTGATATATTGGAGTTGTAGTTGTAATGGCCTGCTACAATGGGAATAATATATCAGGTCGGTGTGCTATAATTAACCCCAACATATTTATGATGCCATATGTGGAGATGTAATTAATCGTGTCAAGATAAAATTTGAAACACAATATTTTAAGGAGACCACGTCCTAATGAATTGGAATTTGTTTGTCTTCATTGTTCGGGTATTAATCGAAGGCACGTGTATATATGGGAAAGATTTGATAGTAGAATTTGTCCAGTGGAAATTGACGGAAGGACGTGTCCAGGGGTTGTCAGTATATACGGAGACTGTCTTGATATCAAGCGAATACCATCGATCCACATGGGACGGGACACATATGTTGAGTAGGCGACCTATTAAAGTGACGCGACATCGGGCTGTCCAGTTGATTGCCTACCAGACTATGTCATCTTAAACCTACATTCCGTTGATTATTTATCACTGCCCATAAATATACTGTTGGTCCCGAAGGAATTGTGATTAACGTTGTTGTTACTTTTTTTATAACCGGTACATTAAGCAATAGTTCCGAGTTATCATTATATATATACATATATATATATATATATATATATATAACACTAATAATGGCATAGGGGGAAATATTATCTATATAATGGCAAATATATCGACGGTACGGGGAAACGAGTCCCCTTACCGTTGATATGTCATGTACGGGACATATAATTGAAGCACAAAGTCTTACTCTTATCTAAGATTACTCGCTTGGATTAGGTCACAATGGTATCGAATAAAAGTTGTTGTCAATATTATGGCATTGCTAAGACACCGTATACTATAGAAATATAGAAAAACGTACAATTCCCTATATGATGTAGGTTCCTAAAACATTAAGGGGAGACGAACGTTTCCCCTTTGTGTAAAACTCCCCATGCAGCAGCCCTCTATACTTAGTGGTGATTATTTTAATATGCCTTCCATATGCCGATATCATTATTATTATTATTTCTTAGGTGTCAGGAAAACGCATTTCAGCACATCACTTTAATAAAAATCCTGGGTATGACTACACACAATCTCACCCGGTTTCCCTCATCTAGCATTCGCAGTTGCTGTTTGAGCCTTCAATTTGACCCCACTTTTTTGTAAACGTAACCAATTTAGATATGTGAATGATTCATTATACAAAACATATTATCAGGATCATACCCCAAAGGCGAGCATTCAGGGAAATATAAAATGCCCTAGATCCGCGTCTGACATTATAATTATATCCCTTTGAAAAACTTACCATATCACTCTAGCAGCTTCCCTCACGCACAGGCGACTGACCAGCTTAATTCAGAGGTTTTGGGTGGTATACTGTATATTCTGTGACACCAATGCAAAACAAAAGCTACACCATTTCTGGGTGTTTCGATGTTGTAGTTAGGTTTGTCGGCCAATTTAGTTTGACTTTGGTATATATGGTATTAATTTGGCACTATTTTTCGCATTTAAAAAAATGTTTCCAAGACAAATCTTTGAATCTAAGGTCAATCTTTCGAAAAATCGAAATAATATTTATTTTTGTATCTCATTTCTATGAAAATCTTGAACATTTTCCAACAAAAGTAACATGTATTCGATACTAAATATGTCAATAATTACGATTGTGCTATTTCCATTGACATTACATTGTATATATCAACATTTAGCATGTGTATCCAGTTAGTCTAGTAGTAATTTACCCCAGTCTAGGTAGCCAAGGTCATAGGTAATATAGCCCACCACTGAAACTATGCGGTCAGAAAACTACTGGTTTTATATTTCTTCATTGGCCGATCGGCCAATGCGAATAGTAAGCTTACCAATGGGCTAAAATTATAATGAAATATATTCCTCATTGAATGTTAGTAAGTACTGAAGTACATGCTGATTGTACCTGAAATATGTAAAGAAGTTTTTGGCGTTGATATTAGGGTGTCTAGTGAATAGTGTAGTAACATTTACCCTCACCAATAATAGTATTCGTTACAATCTGAACAATTGTGTTAGTAGTTGTATTACTCTTTTCTAAATTAAGAAAATACTCTTCTCACCCTCTTCAATCCATCTGGCATGTGAACGAATAATAATGCCTTTCAATCTATAATTATATAAGACGTCCAATTTATTACGAGCCAAAAGCATATTTTATTAATCTTAATATTGTCAGGATTGTTGTTGTAGGCTTCTTTAATAGTACCGATAGTTATAAGCAAGTCCTTTTCATCTTTATATCGATCATAGCCCTTTCTTTGGGAAAATAAATTGAAACGGATCTGATATTGAACCTTCGTAGTTCCCATAAGTTACTGGGATTGTATTTGCTATTAGTACATGCAGTCAATATAATTTCATTAATTGTATCTCTGATTAAATTAATATAATTATGAAGTATCATCGAGATGAGCAGTATTTCATTTCCAAATACCTTTACCCTTATCACACCCGATAGATAAAGAGAGAGTAACGCATGAATGGTCTTAACCAAAATAATAAAGCTGGTATCCAGAACAGAATGTCACAAGACATTCGAAATAAGAAAAAATCAAATCTACAATGACTTGTATGCTCTATACTCGAATGCCATGTGCAGTAATTTGTCATGGAATTTCTAGAACGTCATATATCAATAATGTAACAATCATCCATAATTTTCAATACTTTATTACGATTATTAAAAGTAGTATGACAGTGACCTCTTGCTGTATCATGAGCAATACTAATGACAAAATTACCCCTCCCCCCCCCCATATAATTGGTTGACCAATATAATTTTTCGAAGATTGTCAATTATATTGTCAATAACAGCAACATTAGTATCATTGTTGGAACCAGACATATTAACCAGCACGATGTTAACATTATTATTACTCATATATAAAATTATGTAGCTACCATTATATATGAATCATAATAGCATTGATACAATGATTTACGAATGGTCTTGATGTGTATGCGTGTGGCTGTTGACGGGTTTATGGTCCACTGTGAGTTGGAGATTCTGGATCATAATATGGGAACTGTGTCCTTACTAATCATTTCTTACTTAACCGTATATATTACGTTTTTCACAGTGATATTCTTTTGAACAAAGAAATTGAAGCATGTTTTGAGAAAAACAGATGTTGCTGTACTGATATGCTCAAACTTATAGTGGATGTTTCTAGGTATGTATACGCTGATAAATCGGTTGAAATCGAGTTTCGGTGCATTCCAAGGGTGCCTCTTATAAATGTTTTCTAAATTTTTGAAGACTTAGGTATAATATCAGTAATTCGATTCCTGGTTGCATTTGCAGAACTACATAGTACACTATTATAGTGGAGATAAGTTATGTTAAGTAAGAAAGGATCAATAAGGACATAGCCCTCATAATATAGTTATGAACCACAGTCATACAAAATACTTATCAAGACCATTATTAATGACATTGACAACATCGATGTGAATCAACGAATCTACCAAGTCATTCCAGTCATCAACAATCCTCTGTGAGATTCGGAAGGAAAAGTTCCTTCAGTAATATTGAATGTTCCTTACGTATTGCAAGACTATGACCATTGACAGCAGAACAACGATCGTCGAAAAAATAATGTTATGTGTCTCAAACATTATGTTTACAGTTATACATATTTATACAATGTAATATTAATGTACATTCTAATCATTTTTCTGCATAGTTACCTGGGACTGGAAACTGTATAACAGTCGACATGAACCAACATTATGGTATCTAGATCTCGATACTGGACTATGGAAGGTATTTCAATATACACCAATAATTTGACTACAACTACTTTTGATGTATTAAGCTCGTGCTCAAAAACGTTATTTAGAAGACTTTAGCGTGATATTCACTCAAATAAAAATGCGGCATCAAACTCTTAGTCGGTCATTGCAGTTTCAATTTATGGCAATACATGAACCGTATTATGCCAGTATTGGTGAGTGTGTTACCTCTTCCCACGAGGAATTTATATCAGTTAGGATTATTCTCGTTATATACGATCAGTTTAAAATGGAAATGTACTCGCCAATCGTACATCAGTGGTACGACTGTTTGCAAGTGACTGGCATTGCTGCATGTCGGTCTTAATAACGGTGACAGACTATTCTTTAATAGCCCCTACTAGTCGTCACACAGTTGATCTTGCGATCGATCTTATCCAATCATTTGTGGTCGGCAGCACTCATCGTACGATGAGTCGTACGACTAGTCGTAAAGCAATCGATATACGTGACTGTATTAAGATCGATGACGAGCACCGTCGATTGATCTTATTTCGAGTAAGTCGTAATCGATCGTACAATCGGGTGTGCAGGCGAAGATCCAGGAATATATGCAGATGAAGTCCATACATGTTGCTGATTTATCGATTCCACTGACCTGTCCCATAAATTATCGAAGCGGAGCGCTATCGTAGTTGACGCGGAGCGTAGATGATTTTTTAAACAAAAATATCGTTATAGGTGCAATCTGATGCAACATTTTACGTAATCTAAGGTAAACTTTGTATTCACAAATTTACAGTTTTTACTCTCACGTTTACGAAAGAGTGAGCCAATTAAAGACATAAGTGCGTGCCGGGGAGCGAAGCCGGTTAGGATGTTTAAACACTGAAATACAGACATAGAAAATACAGACATAGAAAATATCGACCTGGATAACATATTAAAATGTTCCGGACCGCCCTCGACCCGCGCCTGGTGTGACTGGGGCGAATGGAACTTGGTAATGACTCCTTCCTAAAACAGCAAACCAATCAGTGACTACAACTCGCTATTTTTAATCTGCATATACGGGTGGACACAATATATATATATTTCATATGCATGTATGCAGAGGCAATGACTCACTATATCGTAAGAAATACAAACTACATTAATTCTCCCTTTGGCATTCACATATATCGGAAATAACCTCACAATGTACCCAATGTTCACCAAAACCTTATAATTAAAATATAATAATGGTATCGATCTGAAAGCAATATTAAACTAGAGCAGCTACGCTGAATAATTTACATACACGTTACATATTTGAATGGGATAAAATAAAATTATATCTTGTAATGGACCTCGAACTCACAACAGCAACAATACGAGGTTCGGGCAATAACCGCTTGGCCACGTTTCCGAAGTCATCCACAAATCCAAAGGCAATACATAATGCAATAACTGTGTTCTGAATAGGAAGTTATAAATTGTCCACCCCATTCACCCAAACATTGGCACTATCGGCACGGCAGTTAGTTAAACCGCACAGTCACACACGACACATGTACATGCAGCACAATGGCAGATCCTGTAATTCTCATCCTTGATGTATCTTATAATTACTTTAGCTTCACATTTTTATCAAATACATGTATGCCTATTGATGCTTCATTGTTCTCAGAGTGAAATATAATTTGGAAATGGAGATTGGAGTTGCATTGTGCTAAATAAATAATGCGTGTGACAGTTTGCATAGCCGGCCACCGCCATGATAGTACCGACAAAGCTTTAGTATTAGGGTGAATAGGGCGGACAATTGATAACTTCTCGAACATGTCGAACAGAACACGACAGCTAGCACTGTCCGAAAGAGTTGAAATCATGAATGTGCAAAACCCGTAGCAACCAAAAATCACCAAACAATCGTAGGCCCCTATATGCCGGTGGATTTTCAAAAGCAAGATAATTAACTTTTGTAGGCAGCTAAATATATTAAGACAGTCACAATTTCGAACTAAATGATCCAGATATGAAAGAGCTGAAAAAGTGTCAAGCAAATACGTAATGTGTCACAATAATTCCATAGGTATGGCGATACAAACGTCACTGTAAGCGGGGAACCCGCGTCTTTTGGTTTCGGTACCAATATATTGAAATTATTACTAAATAATTAATTATATTTGTATATTATTATGAGCTAAGATGATCAATATAATCCTTTACATCATTATATATCAGTGTCAAAATACGAAACGAGAAATGACAAGAGCCGAGTATAAAGTATATGTGAGTAATTTGTCATTTTAATCCATGTTGTAGTTGTATGTATCTTAACACTTATTCACTACTTAATTGACTAAATCGTAGTGGTATATGCTTTCCATTATATATAACTACTATATCAATAACGAATTACAGGCATTGAATATTAATACAAGGTCGCGAGGTTGTTATTACAGCAATAATTGCTGGATTATTATACCAGTGGCAACCTGAACTGGGCAGCCACGGGATGAAGGGTACAAAGTCTTTATGTATTCATACTAGCTCGAAAATTAGAAGTACATTTGTTATTACTTCAATATGTTTGGTCCTTCTGGATAACTACTGAGTAAATATCCTAAGTGTTCCCCCACATACGATGCCTGCATGGGTACTAATCATCAATTATTAAATTATAAATTATTATTTGATATATATGTATCTTAGCTTCTTACACATTTACTATCTAGTTGATAAAGGAACCAGGAGGTTCCGTAATATTCTACTATTTATTTCTAGAAATTGCGTTATTATGTTGGATCGAAAAGCACTATATATAGGCCTACATTATTG
>JAODAI010001805.1:0-13154 GCA_027575025.1 Scotoplanes globosa | reverse complement strand
TATTCCGGCTGGGCTGCAACAGCATGGTGGACAAAGTTAATACAAAGGCTACATAAATGTTAGTCCAGAGTTTATTCCGGCTTGGCTGTAATATAATGGTGTACAAAGTTAATACAAAGGCTACATAAATGTTAATCCAGAGTTTATTCTGGCTTGGCTGTAATATAATAGTGTACAAAGTTAATACAAAGGCTACATAAATGTTAATCCAGAGTTTATTCCAGCTTGGCTGCAATAGAATGGTGGACAAAGTTAATACGAAGGCTACCAAAATGTTAGTCTAGAGTTTATTCTGGCTTGGCTGCAATAGAATGGTGTACAAAGTTAATACAAAGGCTACATAAATGTTAGTCTAGAGTTTATTCCGGCTTGGCTGCAATACAATGGTGCGCAAAGTTAATACAAAGGCTACATAAATATTAGTCCAGAGTTTATTCCGGCTTGGCTGTAATAGAATGGTGTACAAAGTTAATACAGAGTTCATTGTTAATACAAAGGCTACATAGATGTTAATCCAGAGCAACCCAACGCTGTACATAAATGTTAGTCCAGAGTTTATTCCGGCTTGGCTGCAATAGAATGGTGTAAAAAGTTAATACAAAGGGTACATAAATGTTAATCCAGAGTTTATTCCGGCTGGGCTGCAACAGCATGGTGGACAAAGTTAATACAAAGGCTACATAAATGTTAGTCCAGAGTTTATTCTGGCTTGGCTGTAATATAATGGTGTACAAAGTTAATACGAAGGCTACATAAATGTTAGTTTAGAGTTTATTCCGGCTTGGCTGTAATAGAATGGAGTACAAAGTTAATACAAAGGCTACATAGATGTTAGTCCAGAGTTTATTTAAAGTCACAACAATTATCAATAAATTTGAATGGCATGGCAAGAGACAAAATAGTAGGGTTCATCAAAGAATAGTTTTTATAAGTACCGGTACTATTCTAAGTACTATTCTTGAAATATTTTGTTTCGTTTCGTTTATTTTCCAATTGCAAAATTTCACAGGCATGCATTTTCTAAATAAAATATATTATCAGAACATTTAGTTACACTTAGCATATAAATCATTGAAAATAGAATAAATCATGTTTATGTATACACTGAATGGAAATGGAAAACAACAGGAACCAGATAAAGCAAAAAGCTTTTCTATTCTTGTCTGCATAAATTAATTATACTGTATTTCTGTACACTTATTGTGATTGCAAAGTGGACACATTAGGTGGCTTTGACACATCACCGACTCAACTTGCTCTTGTCGAGGCACTGGGGTCTTCTGTGAAACAGTCAAGACGCCAACCAAAAACTACTTCAATTACCTAATAGGTTTTTAGCGTTTAATTCACTAAACGACACACAATATTTAGTAAACGATTAAACGAAGAAGCCTAGCCTAGCCTAATGTATGACAAAACCTACACTAACATTGAAACATTGTTTAGGTCTAGGCTAGCTATGTAGGCTTGCAGTATTTCGAAAGTAAGAACTGATTAAATATCATGGCCTACTTGCATAACAATACTGGACCATCCTATTAAATTCCATAATTTCCTGATGTTTCATGTTGCATTTAAAAAAAATCCTAACATTAAGTATTCCTTTATTTATGTGCTTGCGAATATCACACCTAATAGCTATTTCATGAACCAAAATATTCAGAACAACAAAGTCATGCGATCTCATTTAGTTTGTCCACTCGATTCTTCCACTCTGCATTGTCGGGCCGTGTCGGCATTATTCGGCACAGCTAGTACCAGGCTAAATAACACACACAACGCTGCGCTCACAGTCTGATCAGAACTGCCGCCGATGTGTATGAATCGAGGGGACCAACAAACATTCCCATGGATGCAGTATGTATTAGTGTCCACGGCAACCGTATACGTAGGGATGATATTTTCAACTCTCAGCTGCAGTCACGTAGATCAATTTCTTACAGAGAATCAAGAATTTTTAGGGATTTTTGAATGACTATAGGCCCGGTAGTGGAAATATTTGGGGAAACCCGTAGTACGTGATAACGCAAGAGGCCAATGATTCTGAAAATCTGTGGATATTTAGAGGTAATTTGTTGGAAATACATCAATTTTTGTCAAATGCCGTTTACACGGAATGACTGTTTTGATAAACGTAAACGGTGATATCGGTCGTTTATCTTGTAGACGAAAAACAATAATTCGTATGATTGACAAACAGCTAAGAGACATCACAATAAACTATAGAATTGGTTCATGTGGACTAAAATGTGCTTGGCAGAAGATAGGCAGCTTTGGATATCACCGAGACGTGGAGTTTATCGCAGTGCTGACAAACGGTGGATAAGTGTTATAATTTATCAATATATATATATATACGGTGCCAAAGCAACTACCTCCTGGAAAACTACCCTCCGGACAATTCCCCCCCGGACAGTTATCCCCGGACATCCCTAACCCTAACCCTGGCCCTAATCCTAACCCTAAAAGTTAAGTTTCTGGGGGTATTTGTCCGATTTGGTAGTTTTCCAGGGGGTTGTTGCCCCGACACAATATATACAACATATTTTTATCTTTACCATTTTATTTTTTGCCATATTATTGCCATTTTATATTGTCTTCAGTTGGTGGCGACCTACTGATGAAACTTAAATTTGTACTCATTGAAAACTGTCGTAGACATAATATTTGACTTTCCTGCTGTTTGGTTGGTTTTGACTTTCCTGCTGTTTGGTTGGTAGTGGGACCCATATATTATCGCTCAATATATCATTACATTAAACTGGACTCACAGAGTGCAACTGTTGGATATATGTGAAGCACCATGGTAGATCAGGTATTATGTCGACTCTTGGTCGTGTTTAAGGAGTAGGCTGTGGCGTAGTGGTATGCGCTCTGCTCGTGCACCACAAATGAGATGGTCATGTCTACAACTAGAGGTTTTACTCCGGCATTCCGGTTTCCCCTCTGTCTGTTCGTTGCGTCATATGGCCTTTGGGAAGATTAGCCAATGGAAGTTACCCAGACATGAAATTTTGAAATAATAAATAAATAAAAAAGGTCGAGATAATAGTGTAAAAAGAAAGAGGAGACCATTAGCTTTCTTTTGATTCCAAAATCAAGAAATTGTCATTTTTCAAAATTATCGATTGTTTCAATGAAGTTGGTCATACTCCATTGCACCAGTTATATATTTCGGAGGGAAACCTCCCCCGTTGCAAAATGAAGAATGCCGCCGAAATACCCGATCTGCCATGGTGCATCACATATGGTATGACTTTCTATCGGCGGATGGTTACCTGGGACTGGTTGCGATGTCCTTCGGTGTGATTGGTGGGGTGAGGGTGTGGCCTGTCTTCATGCACCAGCCAATGGGATGCAGGTCAGGACAGTCATCATCCACCCAGTAGTCGTAGCTGTCGTCCCAACCATCAAAATGTATCTGAATGGAAACAAAAGTAGAACACAATATATAAAGTTCAGTCACTCTAAGGGTTGGTGCTAACAGGAGGATTGGTTGATTA
Organism: Scotoplanes globosa; assembly: GCA_027575025.1. Lineage (NCBI taxonomy): Eukaryota > Metazoa > Echinodermata > Holothuroidea > Elasipodida > Elpidiidae > Scotoplanes > Scotoplanes globosa. The sequence goes on along the minus strand of JAODAI010001805.1, from coordinate 9,651 downwards.
TTAAGTTTCCTGGCCCTCTTCCAACACAAAGTCCTTGCTTGATACACCAGTTAGAGCAACTAGGGAAACTACGTGGGAGAGACAAGCACTAAGAGGTTTGCCCCGAGATTCAACAGTCACAAACAATCTATTTGTGATAATCAATTGGGTTTTCCGGTAGCAGAACATTTCAATACACCCAGACAAAATGAGCGCAATAAATATTATGATTTTTTTACTAGGTAGCTGCTTGATTGCAATCAATAAGAGACATCTTTCTGAGTTCAAAACAATATTGATGTTAAAAACTGACATCCATGGTCGTAGCCGAGACTTTCCCGCATTCAGTGACTACTTCTTCACTCAATATAATTAATATCACTTTAAATAGATTCACAACATTGAAAGGGCAAAGGGGGAACAATTGATTAATTTGTGATATAATTTATAGTGCAATATGTAGACCTAACACTCTTTCAGATGGACTATGGACACTCGATTTTAAATAGAACACAATATTTAAAGTCATTCTAGCTTGCATCCATGGGCTTGATATACAATAATCCAAGCCACCTCTAAAATCAGCAATACAAAATTTCAAAGTATGCCACAGTTGCCACTAGGATCAGAAAAAATCATGAAGTCAATTTCACTTGAAATGAAAAGTTAGAACCAACATGTTTTGCTACATCATCTATTGAACAGTTTATTATGAATACTTTAACTGATTGATCAGGTTTATTGATCTCATTTCAGCAACTCACACCTTCATTGATAAGGAGCGCCGACGCGATCACGCTCCAAGGCGCTCCTGAAAAGTGAAAAAAATGTGATATATGTGATATTAATGATAAAATTATCGTCCATTACATTTAGCCCTATTGTACTAGAAACATAGACCAGTAAAATGTGTGAAATGTTCAGGAGAGCGAAGAGCTCTCCTTAATCTCCCAGGAGCTGAAAAACAGCTCTCCTGAGATTGCCATACGTGAAGGTCTAACAACTGTGTTACATAGTCACCCAAAGCTTTTGAAAGTTGTAGAGTTGGCTCAGTGCTTTGGGCAACAGGCTCGTGAGGTGAGATTGACGGTTCAAATCCCAGCGCTGCTTTTGTCATTTTGGCATCTACAGTGGACCACTGAGGAAGGCATTTTATATCGTAGTTGCTTGTTTTGTATATTTGGAGCCTATGATACGGTTCCTGGGGAATTAGTTATATCTACGTTGAGGTGTATGGGTGTCCCTGACTCAGAAGTTTGGATGGTGGAGGGCCTTAATGAAGGTACACGGGGTAGGGTTCTGGTTGGTTCGGGGATGTCAGAAGAGTTTGGGGTTAATATTGGGCTTAGGCAAGGTAGTGCCCTCAGTCCACTTCTTTTCGTTATGGTTATGGAACTAATTAGCAGGAAAGTTGGCACAAATAATGTACTGAAAAAGCTGTTAGATGCTGACGATCTAGCAATATAGTTATGGATAGTAAGCAGGAGTTACAGGAGGTGCTGGTATAATGGAATGGTTTATTTGAGAGGCATGGGTTGCGTATGAGCTTGGATAAGACAGTGGGCATACAACGACATGATTTAGGTATACACCTTGCTGGCAAGGGTATCAATGGGATGGGCGGTCCGACGAAGAGTTGCGTAAAAGGATCCAGTCGGGGGCTTTGGCCTGGAAAATTGTGGATGGGGTTATGTCAGATAGACATATTTCTAAGACATTAAAAGGGAAGATATTGAGTACATGGGTTATCCCTGCATGTATTTGATATTAGATATTTAGATATTTGAGGCAACACATTTTACCAGAATATATTACATTATGACGAATTGCAACTTACAAACTTGTGCATAGCCGCATTGAAAGGAGTGTGTGTTAGGTTGATATTTTTATTTTATCTTTTGTTCAGGATTATATCTCAAAAACTAATATGGATGTATGAGTCATAGTTATTCGTTTCCGAAAATTAAATATATTTACATTAGGAACAAAAGTGTAATTTGTCTGTATCAGTTCTTTTTGAAAATGCAACACAGTTGGGGCGGTTTACCTGAAATTCACCCATATCAATAGTTCTTACTTACTTCAGATTATGTTTCAGATTATGTGTTTTGACAACGAGTTAAAAATATGTCATCAAATTTGAAAACGTTGTGAAAAGGTGCTATGACAGTGATATTACATCAGATTTACTGTTGTAAAAAGTTTTTGTTGAATCTTTTGCGATCGTAGTCAACAATGTTTCGAAACACTACTGGTTATCTGGGTAATTGGCCGTCACATGTCTGGGGTCGCAGGCTCATTGTGCTCATGTTATGTTCTTTGCAAGATGTGTGGATGTAGTATAAGTTACACATGCTCCCCTCACATTCAGCCTTTGGAAAATGGTCAAATATCAAGTTTCAAGATTCAAGTTTATTTACACAATCCATATAGTAGTTTACAATCAATTTGTAGTAATTTTTATAACATTATAAAGAAGAAATATACAGCAACGTGCATGATATGATAATATAGATGTGGATGTGTGGGACCATAAATAAGTAACACTTTTTGAGTCTGGTCCCAACTGATAATAACTAAGTAAATATAAAAGTAGTATAATTATATATGGTAAAAATATAATTGAGAACAAATAAGATAACTAACACAACAACAAAACTAATTTGAATTGTTTTGAAGAAGAAATTGTTTAAGTTCACATTTAAATGTGTTGAGTGTTGGAGAAAAGATAACATCATTGGTAAGAAAATTCCATAATTGTACGCCGACAGATCTGACTTGAGATTGATTTAGTACAGTTCTTGAGTATTGCTTATGCAATACATCTTTTGCACGTGTGTTGTAAGTGTGATAATGAGAATTGGAGGTAAAAAAATATTAAAGGCTGTTGGTAATATATTATGGTGAAATTTATACATGAACATTCCAAGTTGATAAGTAAATAGGTCAGACAGCGTAAGTTTCTTCAGACTATTGAATATAGGTGTTGTATGAGCTATATAATTAGCCATTGTTATATTACGAATATCACGTTTCTGAAGTTTAACTAAACAGTTAAATAAAGTTGCATGGGTATTACCGCATACGATGAGACTATGGGTGAGATGAGGAAGTATAGAACTATTATAAATATCCATGAACCCCTACGGCAATCTGCTGCTGGTGACGTTACATGGCGACCCATGGGTTTAAAGTATAGAAAAATAATTGGTGATTCAATGATTGACCAAAAGCAAACTTGATTAGAAAACATTGGACATTAGGTCAGGAATTTGAACCATTCATCGTCCTTTCTACCTAATCGACACTAGTGGTTCTCAATCCGATCTCAAATTGTGTACAACATAAAATAGTTTTCGACAAGAGATGGGCTTCACCCCCCCTTTTTCAGCAATGTGATTGCTCTATAACGTAAACTTTTCATTGTCGATATGCAAATTACCCTCTTAATTCTATTAAAAATCGTGCATCCCGGGCATCATTTTTGATGTCTGCTTTGCCATTATGTGGTCATTATTTTCTCGAAGAGATTATGACATAAATTGTGAAACCATCCACTATATGTCGATATGGCTTAGTGCGTGGTTAGTGTAATGGTCTCGTGATTGTGAGATCGTGGATTCGAATCCATGCGTTGGTCATTTTACCATGCACCCTTGGGGTAATACACTTAATCTTAATTGATTCACGTCACCCAGGTTTATACATGTGAACCTGCGATCTCAATATGTGTCAGTTTGGCGCTGATTTAGCTGCTGCATCCTACCAACGCTTGTGTAGTCTCGCCGACATCAACAATGACTGGGGTTATTGTTAAAGCGCCTTGAGCCTTGAACCTGGATTTCGGCGCTATGAAATAACATTTAACTGTTATTACTTATTATCATAATAATCAATTTATCTATCCGGAATTCCTAAGAATAGAGATGCTCGATCGATGTACCTATATAATGTATTTGCCAAGATCATCATGAACGTAAACAGCGTACACCGTGTGCGTAATTTATTTGTCCAAGCTACACTAGAGAACAAATTATAATTGAACAATCACAACTATAAAAGTCGGCAATATCCACACATTTTGAAAAACACTTTATGGTACCTTTACAATTACAAAAGACCGATGGCAACTCCCTTAAGGGATCCAATATTGATGTAAATTCCCAACCCTATCCCTATATATTTTCTAGTCAATTAACCTTTTTTAAAAAATCATAATATAGTCCAATTTATGTAAATGAATAGTGATGTCGCCTGTAAAGTAAAATTATGCAGGTTAGTGCCAAGGCCCATGAAAACTGAATGTAAATCACACAGGCAAGGAAGTAATAAACATTAGTTACTGGTAGTGCAATGCATGTACAATGTTATCTAAGAAGGATTGTACGTGTGCAGTATACCAGTACTGCATGTGTGGTAGTACGTTATACGAGTAAACATAGTGTACTGCAGTTTAATACTATATAGGATTTCTTCCTCACCCCTTTTTAGGGATACATGAGGTAGAGAGAGAAGATTCTGGGAATATAAACATAATACAAGCAAAATAATGCATAATACAGATTATTATATGGTAGACTGCATGAATACGATGATCTGAAAACAACTGTTTCATTCTCCTTTATTTCATTCTTTGAATATATTGTAAAATAAAATGGTGTATTGTCTCAAATAGCATATTCCACCTGTGGACCACCTGCATATCGCTGATGGACACTCTGGCGGACCACAGGCGGCTGCCACTGACAGACCGCCCGAGTTTGGGCCACTGTTGGTCCGCTGGTAGAAAATGACCTGCCACTTCTATACTAGTGATATACTTGGCAATGGACTTGACATATTCAATGGTATAAGTTAACGTTAAGTGATCACATATATGTGGGGGACCATTATGCTTGTCGATTACAACATTATTTCGGGTTATGAGCCAGTTGTGTCGCTGCTTTGTAACTAGTGGGCCACTAGTAATGCAATCAAAATTCGTAATAATACCAGTCCCAGTGAACCGGAAGCATATATTTTGGCATAACAAAGTTGTGTCATTAATATGTCACTCTAAGCAAAACTATTTTGGTGAAGCCATCCCATCTAATAATGGAAACGCTAAAGCTATTTGGAAACTTCTAAGGAATGTTATTAAATGACAGTCCAACTATCTTAAATGTGAATGATGTTGAAGTATTGTTTACATCAGTTGCGACTGTATATGACAATGCTAACAATAATATTAATACTATGAATACTCATTACGAAGTACAACGATTCGTAAACTCCAAACTTCCAAATGGTGAATTTTTCGATATTCGGAAAATTACCAAGCAGTTTGTATGTAAATATTTACAATCATTAGATGCAGGCAAAGCAACGGAGCTAGACGAAATTAGTTCACGAATACTAAAATTAAGCATACAGGGAATTGTTTCCAGTCTTACCACCATCCTAAACTATCCAGACGAATGAGTTTCATTCAAACTGGAAGATTGCGAAGGTTATTCCCATTTTTAAAAAGGGATAAACTACAGACCAATTTCGGCATTACTTAATATAGTACATAAGTGTATGTATAGGCAATAGATAAAGGATCACTATTTGGTTCAATATTTTTAGACTTTCGTAAAACCTTCGATTTAGTTCATCATGAAATTTTAATTAAGAAGTTGCATATATATGGGCTATCTAAAAAAATATTTAAAATAGTTTACTTCATATTTATCAAATAGAGAACAGTGCACAAACCCAATTGGCGTTTTATCCAGCACAAACATACTATCAGGCGGTGTTCCATAGGGAAGTATTCTTGTTCCTCTTTTAATCTTAATTTATATAAATGATATGGACCTTGTTCTATAGCATTGTAGTGCAGACATATACGCTGACGACACTACTTGTTATGTATGTGATGCACCTACTTTTAATCAGTATATTAAATTACAGGATGATATGCGAGGAATTAGCGAATGGTGTATATTAAATAAAATAGTAAAAAATTCAGATAAAACTAAAACATTACCAATAGGTTCATCTCAATGGTTAGCGACCTTAGATGGTGATTTGAATACCCTATATGTATATCTAGATGGAAAAGCACTTCAGTCTGTATATGATGAAAAGTTACTAGGTGTTTTTATTGACAATAGCCTATCTTAGCATGTCCAAGTTGAAAATGTTTGTAAAATTATTTCAATTCGCTTAGCTTTATTAAGACGAATCAAGTCATACATGATTATAATATGCACATCCTATACTATAATAGTTATATTGGACCTACCCTCGATTATTGTATTGCCGAATGGGGGACATGTATCAATGGAGATAGGATTAAGCTATTACACCTGCAAAAAACAGCGGCACGGATTATCACGAACGTAGATATTGAAGCAAGCTCCAGTGAATTATTTAGGATATTAAGGTGGCACATTATTGAACACAATACGTATATGAGAATACTCATGCACAATGATGTACAAGTATCTGAATGGATTAATTCCTAATTATATGGCTGATCTATTTAAATACTCTGTCAATGTCCACAGTCACACATTACTATCAACTACAAAAAGTAATTTATATTTGAATAGGGGTATTACATAATTTAAGAGACGTCGATTTCCATGTGTTGCAATTAGTGATTGAAATGATTTACCTGTCGAATGTAAGAATGCCAAATCTTTATCCGTTATTAAACGTTCGCTCAATAATGTATTTCCTTTTTAATATGACATTTATCTGTATATGTGTATTGTAATATGTTTGCCATGGTTAAGCTTATGACCAATGGCTTTGATTTATCTTTATTATTTTATCATACTGATTTTATTAATGCAATGGAATTTATAACTTACAGTTTTTAACAAGTGCCTCTGGGAAGATTAGCTCTACAAAGCTAACACATTTCGCAATTAACGTTTTATTATTTTATTATTATTATATTATTATTACGCTATGCGGATCAAAGTATGACGCTACACGTATGTTGTAAATAAATGTTTGGGACCCTCACATAAAATCATCCTATCTATTATACGTCCATGCCTGTTATTAATCGTATTTTCAATCGTGAAATCGAAATATTATCTCGTTCATGCAATCCCCCTTAACTAGTATACAATTACAGCAAATTTAAATTTCTTCTTACATGTATTATGGGGCTTAAGCGAAGTTTAAGCGGGGGATATGGGAAGGCTGAATGTTGTTCGGGAGGAGATTGGGTGAATAGGAGAGTTAAAGAGAGGATGATAAAGGGGCGTATGAAGTGGGTTGGATACATATAACGTATATGGATGAAGGGCGACTCCCGAAATGGCCGGGATATCACATGTTGGACGTTGGTAGAAGCGGTAGCGGGATACCTCTTCTGAGATGGAAGGACGGTGTGAGGGGGATTCTGGAGGGCTGGAGGTGATCTAGATTAGAGGATCGTGGATGCGGATAGAGGAGTGGATAGCTTTGGCCAATGGTGCGGTTGTCAGTTAATATTTCCTTCCTCACTCCTCGTTAGGGATTTAAGAGGTAGATAGAGAGAGGGGTGTGGGTTAACGTGGATGTCAAAACGTTGAATACAAAGTCACAAAGCATATTTATCCCACCACTGCTACCATATTGAATTGTAGTGCTATGTAATCAAATCATAAGCATGATAAAGAGAGGAATTTTAGGTTGAAATATGACTTGTATAATTATAAGTTTAGAGAGCTATTGCTTCTAGGGCTGACAGTGTGACAACGAGGACTTGATTGTGATTACATGGGCCAAATCCCAAACTAGTCACATCCATCAAAGAAGTAAAATATCATTACAATACATTTCACCTATTGTTATAATGGTTGCATATAATAATGACGATTAACGTATTTTTGGGGGAAACATTTTTTTTTCTCAAAATTGGATTGAAAACGATGCAAACTGGCGTGACAAACATAATTGACTGAAAATGTTACATTTACTTAGTGTGTTAAAATAATTAGATATGTTATAATATCGAGTGTGTCGCACCAGCATATTTCTTAAATTGCAAAATACATCAAGTTACCCAAAGTTTCTTGTTTTTCCTGTCTTATCTATTGATTATAAAGAGGGTTAGCGTCATTATTTATATCCTTAATAATCTTTAACTACTATTACATTTAACAATATCAATATAAACGTTAAAAGGATAGTCCACCCTAATTTCAAAATAATTGAGAAAATTAAGGAAAATAAGTTAGTACTATATGCAAAATTTGACACTTTTCGTACGTTACAATTTCAAGAAATCACCATTTAAAGTTGTTGTTTGCATCTCATTAATTTGTATTTGAGAGCAAGCCTCTGACGTGACGTATTATACACAGTTTGGAATATTGCCAAACAGCATCGGGTGTCTATTATAAGTTGTAGTGTACATGATGTGTGTACATAATGCACGCTATATCATCATACGCGCGTTATAGCAGCTAATATGCATTTTTAGAACTTGGCAGCAATGTTCGTTTATTTAAATTCATCATTTTAGATGGAAAACAGTCCTAATTATTCACTTTCTATATTGTTGGCGTTTGTAATTGATTTATATGATTTTGGTGAATTATGAGGTATATCTATACATAGACATTCCTTATCCACTGAATGATTTATATTCCGTAAATTACACAGTAAGCCAATACAAACTTTCTCCCATCAATATTACAAAGTTCTGAGTACACGACGTCACGATCTCACCAGCTCTTGCATAATAATGAGGATGGCCAGTTCATTGCGTGCAAAGTTAGGTCATTTTTTGTCGTTTTGGGGGACGTTCTGTATGTACATTTTTACAACATAACGATTACAATGTTAAAATAGTATTATTATCATTATATTATAATGGATATTCATTGAGGTTGGGCTATCCATTTAGCATGTTCCAAGAACGACATTTAGTACTGTATGTGATATAGTGAATGTGGAATAATTACAAAGGAAAGTTTCAGTCAAATTCTGGCTGTCACGAAAACGGATGTTTTTGTATTTGGCCCCATATAGTGTGTTATGCCAATACACACGCTTAGAAATGAGTGGCGATTTACTCAATGCATATTCGTACAAGATCATTTAATAAGGTACGTACTATATATATATATATGACACCGCCACGCTATTCCCTTCGACTTCGAAGTCATTATAGTCCACATACGCCGACATGCCGAAATAAATTATGTAGTTTTAGAAAATAATAATAGATAATTTGTGTGTCGACAGTCAAGTATTACTGCCTCCAAAAAAAACTAATACAAAATAGAGCTATTCTAATAATTATATAGACACATATTAACGTATATATGCCCATTCCACTTCAACACCAATTCGAGGGATATTTTACATCGTTGACGGCATTACTCTTGAGACTATGATATTGATCTAGTCGGCTTTAATAAAGTTTTGACTGTTTGTAATATATGTGTAAAGTTGTACATAACTACATACTGCACTAAGCATAGTGTTGTGTATAAACGTTAACTATGATTATAATATATGCAGCCTAAAGTAATTACTATATTGACTGTCGCTGTCATTTCGTTTAGCATGGACACGGGCAAGGTTGCCAGTATGCATATCTTTCGTATTGAAGGGATTGTACGGTTTGTTTCAATGTTAATTGATATTATAGAGCAGAAAATTATCTACCAAATGCTTCAAACTAGAGTCAAATCGGAC
>JAODAI010001694.1:0-13157 GCA_027575025.1 Scotoplanes globosa | reverse complement strand
TCATCACTCCGGACTCGAACTCTCGACCTTACGATCATAAGTCCAACGCTCTATCAACTGAGCTAACCGGTCAGACACTGGATACAATAATAAATAACAAATATAATTACGATAAAAATCTTCATTTTTCGTTTTTTTAGATTTTATTAATATAAAGGTTAATATCTCAAAAAGTGGATTTGCTACATGTCCCTGCTTTTGATGGATGAGTCACATAATATTACACATATATTATTCCCCTTAGAATGAATTAATAAATGAACATATTTCCTGGCCCTCCTCAACGCAGTGGTTATATGAGCCACCCAAAGCCTTTAACATACCAGTTAGAGCCACTGGAATATAATCATCATCACTCGGGATTCAAACTCCTGACCTTGCGATCATAAGTCCAATGCTCTATCAACTGAGCTACCCGGTTATTCCCCTTAGATATGTAAAACTACCCTCCAGTTCAATAGCTCTGTCTGGTAGATATGTTCAATTTCCATTGGAAATCATACATGTGACAGAATCACCCAAAATAAATTAGGTTTCCTGGCCCTTGTCAACACAGCTGTTATATGAGCCACCCAGAGCCTTTGATATATCAGGTAGAGCCACTGGAATATAAACATCATCACTCCGGATTAGAATCAATGACAAAACAGTAACAGGATAAATAGGTGAAACATTTTTAATTCAAAGACCTTGTTTAGTACAGAGTTAACAGGCATTAATACCTTGAACCAAGTAAAACATTGAGCTGCATTCAACTGCAATCAAAATGGGACACCGATCGGGAACTAGTATACAATAGAGGTGATGTCATTTCATCACAATTGGCAGTATTATAATATAAAAATACCATTGAATTTATTAATAAAATTAGCAAACTATTGCTGATTGGCCGGTTCTGCATGTGATGTCATTTCATCAAACTTAAAAGTATTATAATATAACAATACCCTTGGAATTGCTAATTGGCTGACGATGATTGGCTAATTGGTCACAATATTGACATCACGTGACATAATTAAAAAGTGGAGACCACCAAAATGGCCACCGGTGCAGAACCTCTGCTATAGTTCAATAAACAAATGGTCTGCAGATATATTATACATATACATTGATCATCCACGAATCAATTAGTAAGCCCACAATGCACCACAAGTGACAAAATCCTCATCAATGATGAGGAATAGAAAGAGTAAACAATTACAGTGAAATAATCATTTTGCTTAATAAAACTGGACTCACACAAGGTAATCACACAATAAATGACGAGAAAAATAAGAAGAATCATTTACAGAGAAATAATAGTTTTGGATAAAAGCTTGGCTCAGCAACAGAGTTTGTAACAGGTGAACAAGTTCAGAGAATATAATCTGACTCATTCTTTACTACAAATTGAAATGGTAAATATGGCAAGGATGCCTGCAGTTGACGAAATAGGGACAAATGGTTGAATTGAATATCAATACTAAGTTATGAAATTGCAGCGACAATATTTTGTAGTCTTTTGCCAAGGTGTATTATTTATAATACAATTGTTGGTAGCTTTCGGATTCACAGCTAGCCTATATCGATGTAGGCTAGAGATAATTTGCGGGAGTTTTCAAAGACCTATGAATTTCGATATGAAATCGCAGTATGCTATATCAATATTGAGAACAGATTATATCTCAGTAGCAGGGTTGGGAAATAATAATGAAATATAATACATGGCAAAGTAATTGCCATAATCAGTTAACGTCAGCTACGATGACTGTATGTAGTAAATATTCTAAAAAATATTAGCAGAAAACAGTTGATTTACAATGAAAAGCCAGATTTGGATAAACCATATACTTGTAATTATTGTACACATTTAAATTCACAACATTTCATTCACAAAATTTGACCGCTCTTTTTGCAGTAATTTCATACATAGTTTGACTTATCATAAATTTCAGAATAATTATATTCATAACCACTTGGCTAAGAACGTTGTATGCCGATTGGTCAACTGCACGTCACATGGCCGTATTCAATTCGGGTATCGATACAAGTCTAGCAATATGGTTCGACTAATCATAAATTTCAGTACATACTATAATAAATTTAATTGAAGGTGAGATGATTTTAATTGTTGAGCCTCCTCACAATATAATTGTACTCGTCCACAGCCATTGTTTCAGCTTAGTGGCTCACTGGATGGTTGATCATGCTCCACATTATATGTGTGCATCGGACAGGCAAGAAGGCAGCATCTCAATAAATAGTCTTTGGTATGACCCATAGAAGTAAGTTATTAAGTAAGAAAGGGTCATATCAAGGACATAGTATTCATAAGTAGAAAACGATAACAGTGATGCATATAAAGTGTACCACTGTTTTAACAGGCGCTGATCTAATTGGAGCAAAACCAATATTCGCTATGTACCAAAGTTTGTGCTAGAGTATTTTTACTTCCTTTATCTCATAGATTTCAAGTACAATGGAGAAAGCGTTATTAAAGTGATATCGACCAGAGGGTTTATCTGGCCTGCTACAACGATGTCCGCTTAGAGTATATGTTTGGAAATTTTGTGATATTATGATGCTCTAGTTCAATTGATTGACTAGGTTTCCTGTCTCTCTTCAATGCAGAGGTTACATGAGCCAACCAGAGCCTTTAATGCACCAGTTAGAGCCACTGTAATATAATCATAATTATACTCGTTGTTCAAAGTCATAGTTTCAGCTTAGTGGCTCATTGGATGGTCGACCATGCTTCACATTATATGTGTGCTTCGGCAGCATCTCAAAAAATAGTCTTTGGTATCATCCGACGGACAGTTTAACGTCTTATGGACGTTTCCGAGAGGCATTTCCACAACTTTAAAAGTAAAAAGTAGACTACCGATAATGTTTTCACAACAATAGCGCACAACATTTAAAATAACGTTGAGAGAACGTTGCCGAAACGTTCTAAATAGTTTATGGCTGTGCAATGGATGGATACATCGCAACAGTTCCTGAATACCATACGGTATTTTAAACGTCCTCGAACGTTGCAATGTTACGTTACGTTCACACACAAGTTTCGTGTCAGCTGGGCAATTTTCCTTGTGCATGGTAAAAAGAGTAAAATCTGATAGTGTATACATTCAAAAAGCAATAGGATAATAATATAAAAGTGTTCCAGAAAAAATAAATGCTATATAGCCAAGTGACCATCTATTTGAAAGATATTGATTCATAAGTTTCCTGATCCTGTTTTAACAACATAATTATATAGAATGAGACGCCCAAAGCTTTTGATATACAATTGATTGATTGGTTAAGTTTCATGGGACTTTTCAAGGACAATTGATTGATTGATTGATTAGGTTTCCTGGCCCTTTTAAAAAACCAAGGGCAAATTGAGCCAGGAAGATATATTATTTGATTGATTAAGTTTTCTGGCCCTTTTCAATGTATAGGTTATACGAGCCACCCAAAGCCTTTGATATACCAGTTAAATTGATTGAGTGATTTTTAACAAAAACTTCTTTTTTTTAAAAGCAAAGTTTTAAAAGTTTTTGAATATTGTTGTTCAAGGAGTGCAACTTCTCCTGAAAATACAATAAAAGATAAAAAAAGACAATTTCAGAAATAAACGGTGAATTACAGTGAATTTTCTGCAACAAAATAAGTTTACAACATTTGGATGAAATAATAAGGGCATATAAATAATAATACAAAAATAGATTTCAGCTGATACTGTGGTTAATTTAGAATGGTATTTTAACTTCAGTTGTGCTGCAACGGTGTTCAGATGATGGTGGAAACCTCTGAATTAAAGACGGCAATAAACATTAACAATGACAATAAAACCTCCGTGAACCAGCCTCATGCAATAGTTACTACTAAATGTTATATAAAACAACGGAACGGTACTTAAAATGGCTTAATCGGCCCTAACACTAGGCATGATCACGGGTGACACGTCCCCGTCCCCCAATATTGGTAGAGTGGGGAACGTAATTTTAAATGACCCCCCACCACGAATAATAGGCCTAAGGCGACACATTTTGTTAATATTTAAGAACATTCTAGTGAAACCTGGTGAAATACACCACATTGATGGATGGATTATTCATGGAGACATTTCATGTCGGAGTAACTTTTTCCCAAAGTCAACGGACAAGAGGGTAGGTAGAGGGAAAAAACTGGAGGGCTCGGAGTTATAGGGATATAGACATCCCATTTGCACGTCAGACCAGGGATTGAACCCCGGACGCAGTGGTGCAAGAGCGTAGCGCTTACCACTACAGCACAGCTTACTCCTTGATTGATTGATTGCTTTTCCTGGCCCTTTACAACGCAGAGGTCATATGAGCCACCCAAAGCCTCCTATATGCCAGGTAGAACCACTGGAGTATCACCATCGTAACTCCGTATTCAAACTGCGGACCTTGCGATCCTCAGTCCAAGCACCAAAAGACGGTCTGTGACCTCTACTCTAGCATGCACCGATAAAACCACAACTGTCCATATAAATGTTTCCCCCAGTAATTAGAACAGACGCCCATAAACTACTAATAATACAGAGTAATAATACTTAAATGTGTTATCGACAAAGGCCAATGGACAAGAGGGTAGGTAGAGGGCCAAACTGGAGGGCCCGGGGTAAAACCTCTAGTTGTGGGGATATAGACATCCCATTTGCACGTCCAACCAGGGATTGAACCTCGGACACAGTGGTGCAAGAAGAGCGTAGCGCTTAATACCACTACGCCACAACCTACGCCTTGATCGATTGATTTGTTATCCTGGTCCATTACAACGCCAAGGTTATATGAGCCACCCAAAGCCTCTTATAGAGCCACTGGAATATAATCATCATCGGTTTGTATTCAAACTCCCGACCTTGCGATTATAAGCCACCGCCCAAATATAGATGGTCTGTAATGTGTCCTTTACCATGCATCCAATCGGTTGGTATCTAGGGGCTTTGGCCATAAACCACAACGGTTACCTCTACTCCTGCCCAATGGATCAATGAATAGGTTTCTTGGACCTTTTGAACGCATACGTTATATGAGCCACCCAAAGCCTTCGACATACCAGTTAGAGCCACTGGAATATAATCATCATTACTCGCAGGAAAATATGGCCCAATAACTGAAAGAGATCGCCACTCCTGCTCTACTAATATTATAGAATGATAATACTTAGAATGAGCTAATCAGCCTAAATAGATACTACCTAAGTTAATATACTACAAAACGATATTTAAAATGTGCTACCAGCCTCAGTAAAATACTAGAAATCTTACATTAATTACATACTATTATTAATTCCAAAATATGCGAATGTTGAGGGCACAACTAAAATAAGTAAAATGTGATGGGAGGATGGATTGAATGCCATGATAATCAACCTCTTATTAAACAGTATTGCAACCACAACACCAACAAACGGGTAGATTTCATTATTTAAAATTGTAGCAGGAACACTAGTAAAAAAGATTTCAAGCATAATGGAGGGTAAAATATTACAGAAATGTCTGCCCCAGTAGGCACAACTAAATACTATAAAGCGATAATACCTAAAATGTGTCCCTCACCTCTAATAGACACTACTTAAGTTAGTACTACACAACTATGACGCTAATACATGTATTAATCAGCCTCAAATAAAATACAAGAAATCTAAAGTTAGTTATGTATACTAATGAACAATTCTTGCAGATCCGATGTTCGATGTAGTTGTAGTAAGAGAATACAGATGTCGGATATGATCCGATGTTTTTTTTGTTTTTCTTAACTTTTTATATATTTTGTTTGTTTTTAACCTTTAAAATATTACAGAAAGGTCTGCCCTAGTAGGCACGACTAAATACTACAAAGCGATAATACCTAAAATGTGTCCCTCAGCTCCAATAGACACTACTTAATATAGTCACCACACAACTATGCTACTAATACATTAATCAGCCTCAAATAAAATACAAGAAATCTAAAGTTTATAGCTATATATTCTGGTGTTCACCGAAATGAACATTTCTTGCCGATCCCATGTTCGATGTAGTTGTAAAAAATGACAGATGTCAGATACGATCCAATGTTTTTGTTAACTTTTTTCTATATATTTTTTGTTTTTTAACCTTTTTTGTAATAAGCATAGTTACTAAAGAGAGTACAAATAGCCACTCCATGCTAGAAATAATTGTATACATAGATGATGACATTTACATTTTGTTGTCGTTGGTTGTGTTTAACGGCTCATTTCTAACCTTCCGGTTTAATAGCGCCGTCCTAGGTTTTTTTTCCTAGTCGAGGATCACTGGATTGTTGACCATGCTCCAATCCCATACGCTGAACATCAAGCGAGAGGGCAACATGATACTGGAATATGGTCATCATCGCAAAGGACTTGAAGTCCTGACCTTGTAATCACGGGTACAGCGCTTCATCCATTCAGCAAACCGGTTCGTTCAAAGTAACTCAACCTAATAGATTAGGGCCATAAAAAAAAACTTTAAATCCAGAACATCTGCTTGAACCAGAACTCACTGAAAACTTAACTCAGACTCTGCTTGTACTCAAATGACTCAACTTGAGTCTTAATTTTGGGAGAATTCACAGACTCGAGACTCAACATTAAGGAACCGGAATACACAATTTACTGCATATTTATTAAGAAAGCCTAGAAGCACACCACAATCAACGAATGAATCCGACCTTCCAACTTACCTTGTCCGTCTTTGGCACTTTCTTGGTCCACGTCCTCTCGCAGTCCCCGATGTAGACGACCGACGGCTGCAGGCTCCTCCCCACCTTCATGACCAGGTGGATCAGCATCTGCAGCCCACTCTTACCGGGATACTTGCCGGCGATGTTGGTCGCCGTCAGGTCAAATAGATTGGCCCCGGTCTCGGTGCACATGGCGTACACCAGGCTCCTCTTGCCCGTACCCCTGGGCCCGGCAAGGAGGATGGACTTGATGTGGGGTGCTCGCTCGTGAACAGCGGGCGATCCTAAAAAGATATATTTAAAGGAATTTTGTATATAACAATAGCCACAAGACCAGTGTTGGCTTTCAAATATTACACTCGTTCACTTTTACACTGTATCTATGTGTGTTAGGCGACGCAGCTATTCGGGTATTATTTTCATTTTGAGATAACAACGTATTTAAAAAAAAAAAATATTGTCAAAATATTATTTTTATATTTCACTATTTTCAACTTGTTTACTTTCCAATTCATAGATTATCATTATTAGATTCTTGGAAAAATGTTGAAAAAATGTTGGAAAATAGGGTAAATTGTGATTTTTGTTCAAAATCATAAAATTGAGGGCACTATTCAAAATGTCACATTAATGTGCATTAATCTGCTTACATTAAGTAGAGAAAGTTTAAATTTTAATCAATATTAATTTCAAAGTATACACTTTTATTGAAGTAAAAAATTCATGACCACATCATTGTAATTGTCATTTAAGAACTTAAAACTATTGGACAACATTATCGAATGCTACTTTGGTCGAACCATAAACATTAACACATGATTTTATTCATTGTCATTTAAATTTTAACAGAAAATAGACAGCCCCATTTTCAATGTTGAGCACCATTCAAACATCAAAGTTTTATTATGATTTTGATATTAAAATACAGCTAAGACTGTAGTGTTTAAAAAAAACATTAAAAAATGCAAATCCATGACGACATAATACCCGATTAACTATGTCGCCTCACATATGTGATGCACCACAGCAGATCAGGTATTATGTCTGCCCTTGGTCATGTTGAGATACTAGTTTCAAAAGAACACATGGCCACTTCAAAGTAACGTGAATGGTATTTCTATTATACAATAAGAGTCATTAAATTTGTTAAAGGTTAAATATCAATTGATTCAGTGATCAAATTCCGTTGGCCCTTTCAACATCGGTGTTATATTGAGTCAACAAAAGCCTTGAAAAATACTGTTTAATATATTTATCTGTCAGGTAGTTCAACTGTGCACTATCCATCGGTTAATGTATCACTGGATCGTTGACCGTGCTCCAACTCTTGTAGGCCTATGTTATAATATGGAGGGAGCTGTTGTTCAAATTCATTTCTGACACAATAGTGCCACAATAATGTGCACACCGGGAAGCTTCCAATAGGAGCTTTAACATAACGGGGCATCACTATAAATACAAATCATCTCGCATGCTGGTATCCAATTGTACACATGGGTGAAGTGATGTAATCAAAGATAAAGTCCCTTGCCTAAGTTCACATTATAAAATGTCCAGCAAGCAGCTCTGGGACTCGAACCTGTAATATCATGACCACGAACCCAGTGCCCTAACCAGTGAGACATCTAGACTTCCTGTGACACAGTTAAGCAACTACCCGAATATTGTATTACAGCTTCACACTAGGTGATCACCCTCACATTTGTTATTTAAGTTTGGATGTTTTTAATTCAGAAACTCATTCACATGTACGAACCGTGCATTTCAAACAATGAGATAATCGATACACACTATTAGCCCTGATGGGGATCCAGACCCTGAATGCTTATCGCCACTATTTATGTGTCACAGGGACTTTGAGAAGATGAGCCAATGGCTAACAAAGTTATTCTACCGTGAAACTTTGAAATAAATAAATAAACTACTATGCTTTGTTAATGGTCTACCACAGCACTGGTATAAAGCATCAGGCCAATAGACAGTAAATTTTTTGGCATTCTACAGTATAAAACAGGCAGTATGTCCGACAGTAAAGTCTTTTGTATGACCTGACTGAAAAAGTGACTAGGTTGATTTGATAGATTATGTTCCTGTCCCTTTTCAACGCAGAGGCTATACGAACCCCGAAAGCCTTTCAGCTATAGCCAGAAGTGAATGATGTAGGCCTATTGTTTGATCTCACCTAACGGAAGGACACCATATAAGGCAACAAGCTGCCTAACGTCGGAGAGGGAGGGCATGGGCTCAATGTTTGCTTGCCGGAGCGTCGTTCCGAGGTAACTGTAATCCCCTAAATAGTCGGCTAAGGGAAACTTTGGACTTCTGATGAGAATACCCTCTCGAACTAATTCCTCGTACAATGATTCAATAGATCTGAAATACAATAAAAGACAACACTGACTTTACAATGAGAAAAATATAAATGTGAAAAATTATTATTTTCTTTGCAGAAATTTGAACAAGGGCCATATTCACAAGTTATGTTCGTAAGTAAAAATCATATGAAATCTGTACGCAATTCACAAAGCTTTTGTACAACGTATGTAACTTATTGTAGAGTAAATAATACTTTAGAAACAGCACCTGACACTCACAATTGATTTTCCTGAAAAGATGCAGACAACATTGAAAGAGAAATACACATTAGGCCACCGGTAAGGTACTACATATGAAAGGGCTAATAAAATCATTGATTATTAGGCTCAAATTTGGTCGTGGGAAGCCTACATTATTTTACCAATGCCCTATAATCTGTTACAAACGGAACTCGCCTATCTATCTCAAAATACTCAAAGTTGGTAAGTGATTTTTCTTCAACAAAATTTATCACTAAGAGTAATTGCGTAGGAAAGTCTTATTCACACAAAGCTTTCGTACAAAGTTTGTAACTTTTACAGTGTAAATACCTTGTAGATAGGCTTCAATCACATTATAATGTACTAAATTTTAGCATAAATAAAATAAAGATTCTTTTGTTAACGCAATATGATCAGAATTTGACTTAAACAAATTATAAATTGGATGACCACCCGACGTGAAGTTGTAATTTAAAAGCCTTTGCTTCTCCCATTTTGGTGGTCACTTAGCGTCGGAAAATTAAATAAGCCTTCCAGGCCGATTATATATAGATATAGCACAATATATTTTTCTGATAAGATGTTAACAACTTTGAAAGGGAAAGTAATGTTACATAATTAGGCTAATAATGCATTTAGCACATCTTGTCTGAGGTAGGTATGGGATATCAGAAGGACCGGCTTAACAAAGAGGCCTTACAAATCTGTCACAATCTCTATGTTCCGGTGCATTGTGATGCAGTCAAGCATGCTAGTCAGAACAAACATACCCGTCCACTGATCAACCAGCAGCAATGATCAATGAATAGCTGCAGTTGATCTACATTGTGACAGTAGGGATTAGTAAGTTCATCTATTGTTCACACTTCCTGTCTTAGTGGCTATAAGAATGAGAGCCGAGTAATGTAGCGAGGATCAATTATTATCTAATGGTGATTGCTACGTCACATACCGTGAGTCTGTACTAACATAGAAGCTAATAGGGCAGTAGGCCACCGGTATGGTGCCGCATTTCAATGGGCTGTTAACCCTTAAAGGACTGAATATATGGTGAGATATAAATCTAAACATACTTCCATATTTTAAAGGATGCTTTCACTGAGGCCTATAATTATTACAATCTAGTATGCAGGCCTCCACATATGAAAAATACCAGGAGAGCATACCAATGTTCTTGATCCTGCAGAGTTTCAGGAGGGCAATAGCTCTCCTGCATATTATAGTCGTTGTTTAATCGGTTAATAATGTACATAATAAAGTGCAAGGAAGTGTTCTAAACTAAAAACATGTTAGGACTTGGTCGAATAGACACCCTCCTTATTTTATTTAGTTTTTTTAGGAGCGCATAGAGGTGCATGTCAGGGGCGCTCCTTGGTGCATGTCAGGAGCGTTTAAGGCTGGCGCTCTTCAAACGTGGAGGCCTGAGTATGCGGTTATATTTTTGTGGTTGTGAGTAATGTTTGATTTATTTATTTTAATTTTGAGAATATATTTTTTTAAATAAATAAAATAAAGAAACTTGCACGCAATATGACAGGACTCGTCCCACCAGGGTTAAAATCATTAATTATTAGGCTCTTATGATCACGGGAAGTGTACACTTTCTTAGCAATGGATAACAACCCAATCTCACCTATCTTGAAAAACTCCATCGAGTATTCGATTTAAGAATGGTCTTGATAGATATTTTCGTGACTGTGGACGGGTTTCGGAGGTCCACTCCAGAGTTGATGGAGGTTCAGGATCATATTATGAGGACTACATCCTTGCTGATCCTTTCTTACTCAACTTAACTTACAATATTTTCATTGCACCATGACTTTTTTAAAGGGGTCACAGTATAATTATTGGCTATCAGTTGTTCAACATTTCGGGCAGCGATGGACAAATGACAGTGATGCAGCTATAAAATTTAAGAGATTTCAACGGTACTACAAACCCATAATGTAGATCCAACTTCATCTATATCCAATTGCTCTACATGGCTCATAAATTAATTTATACATGTTATTAAACAAGTATAAAATGACACACATTAATTACAAAATAAATTGGTGTAAACTATATTATTTAATTATTACAAGTTTCATTCGATGTAAAATTGTTAGTTACTTGTGTACTACTAACTAATAGATCCTCTGCATGTGACATCATTCCACTGCATATATCAGTACAGTTGAATTTGCAAATAACCACTGCTGATTGGCTGAGAGCCCATGCTGATTGCTAGTCATTTATAGTTTGTGTCGTACCTGTCTGGTGTCAGATCTTTCTCCTTCTTTCCTTTCTTTCCTTTCTTGCCACTCTTCTTGCCACTCTTCTTCTTCTTCTTCTTCTTGCCACTTTTTTTTCCGCTCTTCTTTCCCTTTTTCCCTTTCTTCCCTTTGCCCTTTTCCCTGTCGACAGCCTGGAATGACAATGAAGATAGGGGAGTTGTTGACACAAACACAGGATGGCCAGTACAACATGGTCGAACATATGCAGCGAATCATTATTAACCCTATGACAGCTAACACTAATATGCGTATCAGAACCCTGTGTGCTGAGGCAATTGGGGCATACTATCCTACTGTGTTAAACATGCTTAGGCCTAACACATTGACAAATATTGAACTGCCGTAACACCAATATTTTTTCTATTTTCTTAACTAATAATACATCAATTTGGGCATAATTAATATTTTATTGTGCATCCTTATCTTTGTCGCTTTCATAGCCTAACTGTTATACATTCGTATGATAGATTTTTAGAAACGGCGAGTCTATATGGACATTATGTTCACTAATCGTGCCGATATTTTGTTCTGTCTGAGATAATTTTGAGGAGTTGAACGGCCATCTTAAAGTCGATGTTCATAAATATTGTGAAATAACGCCACTGGTAAAAAGAGGGTTACTTTAGCTTTGAAACGATGGTCTGATGGGTTTAGGGTTACATGAAGATTTTGTGAACTGTTGATAAGTTGAAACCGAGAGTAATATTACGTGCTACGCGTGCAACAGAAACATTTTGGGCCCGTAATGTTATGTGCTCCGCTGTCAAAACGTTAACTAACTTTGTACAGGTCAACTTCAATCACAGCTATCCGGAAATAGCAGAAAACAAGCCGGGAACAAGCTGCACATATACGGATGAATATGTTGATGCAGGGCAGGGAATTATGCGTGGAGACCTAACTAGGGGCTGGAAAATATCTTTAAACGTTAGGCCTTACCTTGGACCTTACCTTGGAGTTACTTCGATAAGATGCCCGGTACTGCCGGGATATTGATGCCAACGTAAAACTTGTCAATATTACGTTCCCGGCTAGTTCTCCACTAATTCCAGTTCTCCATTAAACCCGGGTCTCCGGGAGCCGTGTTTGCCATTGACATGTGATCTCATTTCAAATAATGAATGGTTTTGAGTGCAACAGTTAAAATTATACCAACACCCAAACTTGTGTATTCTAGACATTTAATTGGACAATGTGTGTCACATGACCGCATATTTGTCTTGCCCTCCTACTTGTAATATTGTACGGCAAAGACAGAACCGTGCTCTTCCCTCAACTTTGAATCCGCCGCTTTATCATAACAGTGAAATAATACGTATGTATTGCCTGCTTAGTGTAATATAAAACAAATAATGAATGTTTTGCATTCGTGGAATGATGGCCGACTATTTCATTCGTTGACAGATTGAACAACTGGTTCCACTGAACTTGGCTTGTCAACATTGCACTCATAACCATTCATATATGCATAATATTTAATGAGTTCCAAGAACGTTCTATGCAACGAGGCGATGCCCAGTTGAATAGAACATTAAAATCCTACCTGGTTCGTTTCAGGTTCTTTGCAAAAATTGTGAATTATGATTGTTACTTCAATTGTGGTCTACAATTCCTCACCTCTC
>JAODAI010001583.1:0-13164 GCA_027575025.1 Scotoplanes globosa | reverse complement strand
GTCACAGTTGTTTAGCGATTGTTTAATTAAGATGAGTTCATATAGACTGTCTTTATATTAGTTTTAGTAAGGGAATATTAATATTATATATTAATATTATATTGGCACATCTGGCACTTGCCCATTTCAATAACACATAGTCACTCCAAAAATATACACAACATAATACAATGTAGCAATACAATGCTCATAGTTGGCCAATCACAAATGGCATATGGTATAATAATGGCCACTCTCATATGGGGAAAAAAAATTCGCTTGCTGGAACTCGACTACAACCTATACAGGCAAACGCAAACTGGCAAGCCATGACAGTCTCGTGTAAGCCACAGTTAATGCCTATGATTTAGGGATAGCAGATGGAAAACTCCAACCCATAAACTAGACAACAGTTTTATGTCACAAGCAGTTATAAGAAACTATTCTATAAGAGACTACTACTAGTACTCGAAGCAATATATTTAAGAAACTTTTATATGTTAGTACTACGTTGAAAATCATTTAGAAACTACAGCATTTTTAATATAATTTGAAAACCATAATAAATTGATTGTTTTGTTGTGTATGTGTACATTATACTCAGTATTTTGTTATAGTTTTAACTATACCAATAACCTAGTTTGACCAATACTTTCAATACCCAAATGTCTTGAACAAGATTTCCAATTCTACTGTTGAAACCAACAGATGCACAATACACCTTTTTATCAGAAACTCTTCTATAAGACTGAGATTACTAATAGAAGCTACACAACTTAAGAAACTTTTAGTACTACATTCAAAACCATTAAGAAGCTAATTTGTTTAGTATAACTTCAAAATCATACTAAATTGTTTGGTTTTGTTGTGTAAGTGTACAATATACTCGGTATTTTAGATTTAACTTAACTCTTATCATGCTGACCATTTTTACAGAAAATACACTGTGCAACTGCATGAGCATTTTGAACCCGTTTTGTTTATTTTTATTCAAACAATAACAGGTATTCCAGAACAACTTGGGAAGCATTTTAAAGATACTCAGAACGAAAGGATCCACTTTTACAATTTCAACAAAAAAATTAAAAAAAAAAACTATTTTTTTTAAATATTTTTTTTAATTTATTTATTTTCCCATTTTTTTGAACTGAGATATCTCGCCTCCCGATTCCAGTGGGAATATTGTTTCGGCGAGATATCTCGCCTCCCGCATGATCACCAATAACCTGTCAATACCTAAATTTCTTGCCCAAGATTGCCAATTATACAATGTTCTTCGATAGGCGGACAAATTTCAGAAACTGGTAAGAAATTGTTATAGTAGTAAAATCGGGACAATTTAAGAAACTTCTTAGTACAAATTCCCGGGGCCGTATTTACAAAGAGTTGCATAGGAAAGTTCGTACGCCAACAATTCTACGAAGTTCGCACGCAAATGCGTAAGTTATATTCCCAAAACTGTGTACGAAGTTCGTAACTTACGAAGCGTAGACATACCAAAGAAGTAAAATCAGTGACAGTTTGTTTATCTAGCTTAAGCCTACTTCTTTGGTGTTTTCATAGGCGATTCTTTTGGTATGATAATTCTTTAGAAATAGCACATGTCACGCGCAATTGATTTTCCTGCAAGAAGCTGACAACGTTGAAAGGGAAAGTAATGTTTCACAATGCTGCAACTAAGCATACACTATGATACTTGTGTACATTGAGGCTGTGTGTTGAAGTATGACACAATAGCATAACACACATATATGATTGACAGTGTCGCACTTGAACAGAAATGGACTCGAAAATCGTCGATTATTGGACTCTAAATTCGATCATGGAAATCTATCATTTCTTCTTAATGCATTGTAATGGTTTACAACAGGATTTCGCATATATTGAAATATATTCTATCTCTCTTTAGACCGGTAAGTGTTATTTAATCAACAAAAATTAACAACCAAATTAAAAAAAAATTACGTTGCGTAAGTAGACTTACGCCAAAATATTGATGTACGCAAGCTTTATCCAATAGTTTCTTATAAAAAATGTGGATACATCAAGTTGTTTAACGTCTGCCACTCCCCCTACGGGGCTTAGATGGTGCCTTACAAGTGCAAGGACTTTTATAATTGCGATGTAGCATTGTATGACCGGATACCCTTCCTGACGTGAACCATTGGCCCTTACAGGGCTCGAACTCTCAATAATAGGATCATGAATCCAGAGCAATCCCACTAGACCACGGCGGCTACATGCATTATGTTTATTATACTAAGTTGATCGATTTTGAA
Source organism: Scotoplanes globosa (assembly GCA_027575025.1). Taxonomy (NCBI): domain Eukaryota; kingdom Metazoa; phylum Echinodermata; class Holothuroidea; order Elasipodida; family Elpidiidae; genus Scotoplanes; species Scotoplanes globosa. The sequence goes on along the minus strand of JAODAI010001583.1, from coordinate 10,906 downwards.
ACATTTCTCCCAGTTACGCTATATAAAAGCAACATGATGTTTGTGTATATTGTGAAGATACATTCCTTAAAAATATAACATATTTGATATGCAGTTTAACACCCACACATCCATATGCATGTACGCATATTTATATATTATATTATAACATTCATAGCCCTACTTCTGTTCAAGCGTAACTCGATCGCGCTCAGCAGGGCTGAAAGAGAATCACACAAATATATATTCATAACATATAATATACATACGATTATCATGTGCATGCTTGTCAGGCTATATTGAGGCATTATAGTTCATGCTTGCAAAACAGAAAATTACAGGTTTATGATATGTCATGATTTGCCGTTTCAATTCCTGGTACATGGCTACACATTTATAGCTGGTGGCTTCTCAATAAAAACTGTAAGAATATTATATAAACCAGGATCGATCCCGTGACGGAGGAGCTTTTACAATCGATTAAATCACGACTATGCAGACAGGAAGGAAGTTAATTCATGACGGGAGAGTTTATAGCGTTCTCGGAGGTTTGTATACCATGACAGTTTAGACTAAAACGATAAGTATAGATACGTTAATTATTAAACACCTTGTCCAAACTGCAACTTAGTGAATTATCATATATTCAAACAGTTACAACAATTCAAATTAAAATTCACTACATATCATCATTATCATCTATCCAGTTTTGATCCGGGTTGTTCCCCGTTAGCGGGTGTGGCCGGATTCACCTCACTCTTGCCACAATAGATGTCGCCATCGTGAGGGTTTATTGGAGCAGGATTTTATACGGGGAGCATGCTCTTGCTTACCCACAACCTTAATTAAGAGTTTACTAGTTCACCCATAGGTGGGGACGATATCGTACAGCCAACGGGCAGAGAACAACCAAAGTTGTCCTTTTGACATCCATACCTCTAGGATGGAATGGAGGTGGAGGTGGATATCGGTATGCCTCCGACAATAACTACATGAACACAATATGTAATGCGTATCCTATAACTTCCTAAAATAAGTAGAGCCACCCCCCGCACATCCCCAACCCCGACCGACCTATGTATCTGAATGTAGCAGCAGCGTCGCTTGGTCAGCGTCAACTCGTGGAAATGAAGAGTACATTAACAGTTGGAATAAATGAGTGCATATCTCTTTTAATTTAAGAAAAATATGTATACCAAACCTTAATCATTACGATCTAGAGAAATTGTTAGGCTGGTATCGTTACTTTTTATTTGATCGCCCGACTGATGTAACTAGCTAGGATACTTATAATTTGGTGTGATTAAATGTAGTCTATTTTTATCGATGCAAGTAATCTGACCCAAGTTGAAAGAAATTACGGACCTCTGAGAATTTGCTATATGCCTATATCAGTGACCATATATAACGTACTGGCTTAATGTACCATTGATCAATTAACACAGGTCATTGGCGTTCCATGGAAAAGAGACGGATATAATACCGATAGTCGGTAAAGAAACCAAACCAAAAAGATCACCTCTAAAGTATCTGTCGACATGTGTCAATATAATCATTTTCTAGTCTGTTTCCATATGCACGGTTTGATATTAGGCGCTTAAGTGTTTCCCAGGCTGGTCGACGAGCAGAGAACTACTTCACTTTCGTCCCAGATTCGGAGTATAACTTTGTTCTGGGAAGCATATCGGCCTTTTAGAAACCATCATATATCGATCGTGTAGGAATGCTTTCCAAATTGTTTTACAGACATTGATCGAGTTGTTGTAAATGCATTCCGCATTCACTGTGCATAATTGTGGCTTATTGGATTTCTAGTTGCCAATATAGATCATCACCCAGTATAGTGTAGTGTGATGAACATAAGACGTGTGTCCTATATTTAGATGTTATAAGAAGAGCTATAATGGTAAAGTTGCAAATCTTGAATTGACCACGGGAAGTTCCACCCTCCTAAAGGCGGGGTTCTCACTCATTGGAATGTACTTCTACAAACGTATTGGTGAATATAGATAAAATCACGAAAAGAAGGAGAAGAAGGAGAAGGTGAAGGTGACATAAATAAACTTGAAACTCAAACCATAGCAAACGGTATGCAGGCTATGTTGTGATGGCGCTTTCCGACTAGGGGGAAATACAAACAGCAAGAGAACGGACTACCATACATACAGCACGTACGAATGTCAGAATTGATACATTTTGTAAATTACAAACGCGATTATTACCAAAATGTGTTAAGATTATATTTGATATCCCACTCTCATGCCACTTGAATCCCTAACAAGGGGTGAGGAAGAAAATATTAACTGACAGCCGCGTCATTGGCAAAGATCTCCACCTTCCTCTCTCCATACTGCCACGACCATACAATCGTCATCTCCACCAGCTCTCCTAAATATACATCTCAACACAGTTCTTCCAGCTCAAACGAGGTATCCCTCTACTGACACCCACATGCGACATCGCCATTTTGGAAGTCACCCTCCATCCATACGTTCAACATGCTCAACCCATCTCATGCGCCCCATAATCACCCTCTCTGTAAGACTCTTCGTCATCCCAATCCCCGAAATATATTCCGAACTACTACTCCAATCCACCCGCTTAAGCGATCATTATCATCCAGTTATTTCCACACACTTGGGAGTCTCTGCTGCTGAGCACCAGACATAGCCACTGCCACATGCCCGTAAATACATGATGAAATAACGCACGTACCCACTACTTTCCCTTTTAATTTCAGTTTTATATATGACATAATCCCCACCGCCTACCTTTCTCCGGGATAGACAATACTGAATCCTTCTATATGCACCTCCGCATCCGACCGCCCATCTCCACCTCCCGTCTCTTGATCAATTCCAACTAAGTTGATAATGTCCGGCCTAACTGTGAGGAAAACGATAGCGTTAACTTTCCACTTCAAATGTAAAAGTCAACGTTAGCACATACTGTGGGCATAGCAAAATGTTGCTTTTTCTCGGATTAGAACTTAAGAGCGTCATTGCAACAAATACTGAAACACTTTTATAATGCGTTCATGTGTGATGCACGAGATGGCCTTCACGTGTTACGTTAAATTGCCCAACGCATATCATACTTGATATGGGACCAATGCTCCCGAAGAGGTGTTAATCCATTCTCACCATGTATTAAATATACTGGGAAAAACAAAAGCGTTAGTTACCAAGGAACGTGTATGGTAACTTGCTAATACCAAAACGAGTCTGAAATCCACTGCATGTCTTTCAATATTATGCTGTGTTGAACATTATGACAGAAATTATCATCTTGGAAATCACGACCACTTCTCCCATCTGCTGATTCAAATCGGGACAGTTAAGACGTTTCAATTTTAAAGTTTACTTTATAGAATTGATTGCAACATTAACAACATTGCAACTATAACAACATTATTTAGCGGTAACAAGAGCGGCGCCAATTTTGGTTATCGGTGAGGGGACTACGTTCCCGACAGTGAGGCCTAGATAATAATTATATTCCTATGTCACGGTAGAATTACAGTAACATTACAATAGCACTTCTATCCCCCTCCCTGTGACCCCGCGTCATGCGGAAAACGCACGAGGCGTTTGCTACACCGCAGGCTTCGCTGCGTCGAGATCTCTACATATTCTGCAGATATGATGGTTCCAGATTCATCAAAAAGCACCCCTCCCCAACCTTTTCTTCAGACGATAATACGTCCCTTCTAACTTGAGGACTATTATTCAGACTATATTGCAGTCATGACGAAAACGTTGCAACGTGATGCAATAAATGTGTAATTTGACGAAATTAAGTAGGTCTGTCTGGTTTAGTTGTAAACATTTAGATACTTCAATTGAATTTGATTCATCCCCATTTTTATATAGTTAATACATACAGGCGAAGCTGTGCGATCTCCGGGCGCTGAACAGTATTAATTTATCACCTTGTAATAACCATAGAGGTTCTGCACGTGCTGTTATTTAATCGAAATTAGCAGTATTTACTATTATAAAAAAGATCATGTCTATATGTATACCACTGGTGATTGGCTGATAAAAGAGAGGATAGCGACGACAATTAGCTGTAAACAATAATACAACTGACACAGAACCATGCATGTTAATTACATACACTACATAAAGAACTTAATTCAACAACAACACAAGTAGTTCTAAATTGGTGAATAGACTTTCCGGACATGTCACGTGTGTCTATTTTTGTATTTGCAAATAATTTACGCCTGGAAAGAAAACATAAACCATGAGACAGTGGCGAACAGTATGGTATAGTGTATGTTTTTGCAAAGGATTCACACCTGAAAAGAAAATTTAAAAGTGAGACAATGACGAGCGTTGTATATATTTCTAAAGAATTCAAGCATGCGCAGAATATTTAACAAGAAGTCAAAAGACTTAGTGATTCCTTGTCAATGTCTCATTTAAAAAGGAGAGGGTACTATTCTGGCTTTCAATTTTTATTTCAGTAGTTACAAAATACACTTATTTTTAAATAAGATATCAATGTAACTCACATAGGCACGTAAGTCTATACGGGATATACATGCATGGTTATGCATTTACCCTGCATTCCTGTATACTGTCCGTATATGGTGACACATTTGACTCATTTTAAAGTAGATCAGTGATCAACATATCAGCCAAAACGTAAACACGGTCGCTTACGTGACAGTCTCACTACTGGTCAAAGTTTGAGCTGTTTTTGAATAAATATGGACAATGTGGCAGTACATATAGTAACATGGTACATAAAGGAGCTATTGAAGAGATTCTCCAGTAAAAAAATAAAAACATTAGAGTTCATTCCGTAATTGTCAATTTACCAGTGGTCGCTCACGTGACAGCAAAATAACACCCCAAATAATGTTTTTAACCAATAAGCTGTATCCTGAGAAAAAATCCACAAATGTGTTATACTTGTTAATTTCCAGTTAACATACACATGGTTTATTCTACATAACCAATTTCAAAGTGAAAGACGCAATTTTTTACCATGGCTAAATACAATGGTCGCTAACGTGACAAATTGTGGTCGCTCGCGTGACGCACTGATAATTGTGTTACATACAATATGAATATAGAAAATTAAAACGGAATTGCGTCGGTACATGTGTGTATCAGTGTCGTCATTAGTGTGTTGGGTTGCGAGATATCCACGGAGGGAGGTCCTGTATAAAAATGTAAGGGTCCCCCATCATTTAAAAAAAATATTTTTACACTTTTTGGTGTCCTAGTGCTGTATATAGACAGGGTCGTTTTAAGTTCCTTGACATACATTGTGAATTATGACTAAAAAGTAGTTGCGGTTTATAATCAATCGACAACTATTCAGAAGCTTTCGGAAAATGGCCAAAGTGTGATGTGCATTCTCGACCGTCCGGTTAAGTAAATTCCTGATGGACTCGAACTGGAGGAGGATTCGGAAGCTCCATGGGCTTTAGAGATGTCAATGCATATATCTAACTGAGATCACGCCTGTCTCGTTACTTTAATTTAATGGATTCTCAAAACGAGCAAGACGACATGCCGGTGATCATCGCGGTCCAGGTTTAATTTATAACACGTGTTTGGTTGGCTTTATAACCCTCTAAAATTAAACTACACCAAATTAAAATTGACATTTATAATACTGAATATAGATATTAATTGACGATGTCGTTTTTCATTTGAACCGTCACTGTATCGGTATAGTTAACTACGATAGTTAAACATCGACTTACTCTGTTATTGATGGTTTGTATATAACTAACTTCTCTTTATGCAGTCATCGATGTCAGCCTTGTGATTCTGTGTTGTCATTGAAAACACTAAAGATCACATTTATACATTAATAGGATTGCATGTAATTACAATGGGCTACGGTAACTAGTGATCTTCGATCCACAGTGATAACTATATGGTGATCGTTTTGCACATGTCATTTTTAAATTGGTATTTACAAGTTTTTGGTGAGGTGGGACGTACAGGACTCAATGCCGACAGCGCTTCACACGTATTATTGTGACACTATATAATATTGCTAGGCTGAGAAAAGGTTCATTATATAAGATAATTAATAGTCCAAGTAGATCATCGCTTGCGGATCTAGGGGTCATACCATATCGTGTCCAAGTTTTGCAAAGGCATATTTTTGACTGTACGATAAAGAAGCGTCTTAGCTAAATAGCTCTAATTTTAAAAAAAACTTTTAATTTATGAACACCCCATATGGTCGGTAGGACCCACCCATTGTATACTACCACTAATTTTCAACAAAGTTCATTGCAATCTGCAAGATTGTAAGTATTTTGTACTGATTTTATAAGAGTGGCCTCGATTTCATCCCCAAAATAATCACATATGTGGTGATCTATATATACAAAACATTTTCTTAAGAAATGCAGTGGTTCCTTGGCCGGCTGATTTCTCAGAGGGAACAATCCCTCAATTGTACATGCAGCGCTAGTCTACAGTATGATAATGGTTGATGAAGCAACTTGCCAATTGGACAGGCTGTAATTAGTACAGGCTGTAATTTGAACTAGGGATTTGCTGCTTGAAACAAACACTAAAGGGCTTCCGCTATACAGCATAAAAAGTGCAGGGCACGTTAGAGGTCACAAAAAGCCACACCCAAATTCATCTTCAGAGAAAGGTGTGGTAGCCATGACCTATCTTATATAGAATGGCAAATATAATGTATGCATTGTTTAAAATTTGTCATAAACAACCACGACTTTACATAGCCATCATGTAAAATAAAATTTCTGAAAGAAAGACTATCCAACGGTCATTATCACCAACATACATGATAATCCGTAGGAGAAGAAGTGTTTTGTGGATTTTCAAAAGAATGTGTTGGATGTGGTATATCCACATTGTTCGAATGATCCCTATGTGAAATTTGACCTCAAATTTTCGAACATCTACTCTGCATCCATGCCTTATAGTGGCGTTGTGTCCAATATGCACCTATGCCATATAGTGTCGTTGTATCCAATATGCACATATGCCATATAGTGTCGTTGTTTCCAATATGTCCATACGCCATATAGTGTCGTTGTTTCCAATATGTACATATGCCATATAGTGTCGTTGTTTCCAATATGCACATATGCCATATAGTGTCGTTGTTTCCAATATGCACATATGCCATATAGTGTCGTTGTTTCCAATATGCACCTATGCATAGTGTCGTTGTGTCCAATATGTACCTATGTCATATGGTGTCATTATGTCCAATATGCACTTATGCCATATAGTGTCGTTGTGTTCAATTTGCACCTATGTCATATAGTATCGTTGTTTCCGAGTTTTGTAAAAATCCGCCAACGACATACGAGAAGAAACAATTTCAATAAAATATTGATAGATAGACCAGTGTATAGATAAACCAGTGCATAGATAGACCAGTTCATATATATACCAGTGGATAGATATACCAGTGAATAGATAGACCAGTGGATCGATAGACCAGTGGATATATAGACCAGTGGATATATAGACCAGTGGATAGATAGACCAGTGCATAGATATACCAGTGGACAGATAGACCAGTGGATATATAGACCAGTGTATATATAGACCAGTGGATAAATATACCAGTGTATGTATATACCAGTGCACAGATAGACCAGTGGATAGATATACCAGTGGATAGATAGACCAGTGGATAGATATACCAGTGTATATATACCAGTATATAGGTATACCAGTGGATAGATATACCAGTGGATATATATACCAGTGGATATATAGACCAGTGGATAGACCAGTACATATATAGACCAGTGTATATATACCAGTATATAGATAGACCAGTGGATAGATAGACCAGTGGATATATATACCAGTATATAGATAGACCAGTGGATATATAGACCACATACATATATATACCAGTGGATAGATATACCAGTTGATAGATAGACCAGTGGATAGACCAGTGGATACATATACCAGTGGATAGATATACCAGTGTATATATAGACCAGTGGATAGATAGGCTAGTGGATAGATAGACCAGTATATATATATAGACAAGTGGAGAGATAGACCAATGGATATATAGACCAGTGGAGAGATAGACCAGTGGATATATATACCAGTGGATAGATAGACCAGTGGATATATATACCAGTGTATAGATAGACCAGTGGATAGATAGGCTAGTGGATAGATAGACCAGTATACATATAGACAAGTGGATATATAGACCAGTGGATATATAGACCAGTGGATATATAGACCAGTGTATAGATAGACCAGTGGATAGATATACCAGTGTATATATACAAGTATATAGGTAGACCAGTGGAGAGATAGACCAGTGGATATATATACCAGTGGATAGATAAGCTACTGGATAGATAGACCGGTGAATAGATTTACAGGCCATGGGGCCTATATACACAATCATCATTACAATAGCTCTAGTTCAATTGGTGGGTATGAGCTAAAAACAATATATTAAAACAGTAACTCGATTGAATGAATGAATAGGTTTCCTGGCTCTCTTCAACGGAGTGGTTATATGAGCCACCCAAAGCCTTTGATATACCAGTTAGAGCCACTGGAATATAATCATCATCACTCCGTCTGAGAGAATAGAAGGGGATAATTTAGAAGACGCCCTCTCAGTCTGGGTCACGTAGCCGGACACGTTATGCACTCCCTGTTTAGGGCCGTCCTCTCGGACAGTTGATTAATTGATTATCTTTCCTGGCCCTTTTTAACAAAGAGGTTATAATTATGAGCCACACAAAGCCTTTGATATACCAATTAGAGCCAATGGAATATAAATATCATCACTCCATACTCAAATTTGTGACCTTCCGACCACGAGTCGTACGATCTATTTACTGAGTGAACCGGTCAATCAAAGCGGTAAGGGGGGGGGGGGGGAGGAGAGGCAAAATGACGTCGGTCTAAGGTAAATTCTACCTATGCTTCTCAAGTAACATATTCATATTCAGAGAAAGTTGGGTTTTAATTAGTTGGGTTTTAATTATTATGACATGTCATCACGTACTATTTTATGTTCCTTGCATTGGCTTCCCGTTAAAAACAGAATTAAATTTAAATTACTATTATTTGTCTACAAGTACATCAACGATTCTTCCCCTTCTTACTTAACTGATTATGTTAGCATGTCTGTCTACCCTAACTCTCACTGTACCCAGAACTAAATTAAAATATTGTGGTGATCACGCTTTCTCTTTGGCTAGTCCTGCCCTGTGGAATGCTCTACCCCACTCCATTAAGATATCTTGTTCTCTTTTCCAGTTTAAGTCTAAGCTTAAGACCATTTTTTTTAAATTTTGCTTTCTCTTAGATCGTTTTTGTACAGCGCTATTGAATACTTTGTAGATTTTAGCGCTTCATAAGTTGATATATTATTATTATTAATATGGTTAATTTTCCCTAGTTCCGGAAATCTTTCAAAGTTACCCTTGGATGATACCCGTCAATACGCTAGGCTGTCAACTGTTTTTTTAAAGATAGTCGGTGACTTCTAATAAGCCTGAAAAACACAGCGATATTCATCACAATTAAGATTTTTGTAAAAAAATGCCCCCATTGAAAAAAATCACCCTAATTCTTTTCTAAAAATTCCCAAACTATAAAATACCCACTCCCCCCCCAAAAAAATATTGTTTTACAAGTCTATCGCTAACACTAGGCCAAATCGACCAATGAATACTAAAAATTCCCAAACTATAAAATACCCACTCCCCCCAAAAAAAATATTGTTTTACAAGTCTATCGCTAACACTAGGCCAAATCGACCATTGAATACTAAAAATTCCCAAACTATAAAATACCCACTACCCCCAAAAAAAATATTGTTTTACAAGTCTATCGCTAACACTAGGCCAAATCGACCAATGAATACTCAGCCAGCAGTGATCGCAACCAGTTCTGCTTTAATTTTCTTAACAATGAGGAAAAGGGCTGCGACGAACAATCCGTTAAATTACCCCTGAGCGGCATATCGTCACATTCCGTACAAATTGACCAATGACAACTCACCCAGCAGTGGCGGCAGCCAGTTTTCGTTTGCTTCGCAGTGAGAGTCCAGGAAGAGCAGGACGTCGCCCACCGCCACCCTGGCCCCGTTCAGTCTCGTACGAATGAGGCCGTCCCGCTTGTCGTTGCGTAGAATACGCACTTTGGGAAACCGCAACATGTATTCGTCCAGGTCCTTCTTCAGGTATTCTGTGCAGGGATTGGTCAATTCATGGAAAAACGTTATTGCCATTGATCGATTCGTTGATTGTGTTTAGCGGCTCATTTTGTAACTCTGCGATTCAGCAACGGCGACCTCAAAATATTTTCCTAGTCTAGATTCCCTGGATTGTTTCTCATGCTCCAATCTTGCATGGTAAACATCAAGCGAGATGCCAACACTTACCATTTTAAGTCTTTGACATGACCTAACTTTCAACAATCTTGAACCCATCGCGATATCAAACTCCCTAGATAATAGGTGTAGTCGGAACAAGAGGCAACTGAACATCATTAACCATTTTAAAGTCTTTGGTATGACCCGACTTCCAGCGGCCTCAAAACGGGACATGTAGCATACATGCTCGACGTACGGCGCTGTGCAATAGTACTGCCAGGATTTATGAGTGGGCATGCCTTTTAAAATGTTCACATTCCCGCTGATGTGCCGGGAAAAATAAATAAAAAGACGGCACAGCGGAGCAGCATTTTGCAGCACGTCCCGGCTAAATATAACATTTCAAACTCAACACACCAACACTTATTAACGTTCTATAACTCACAGGGACTTCAGGGCTGGAATTAAATGAATGCCACGGAGGCCATGGCCTTCGTACATTTGGCAATGACCTTGGTGCTCTTAAGAATGACAGATTTTCCAAGGCCAAATGGCCTTCGTGCCCTCTCAGAAAATTGCATAGTAGTTAATACAAACT
>JAODAI010001472.1:0-13169 GCA_027575025.1 Scotoplanes globosa | reverse complement strand
ATTTTGAGGTCAAACACTAAAGCCACATTTATCAGGCTATATATCTCCTTTAGTTGCAAGGACCATACGTCACAATAATCTTGATAAGACGTTTTAAAAAGAGTGGCGTTTAAAAAAAAAACTTCAAACATCTATATATTGAGAACGGAATTGCCGATTTGACTCTATAACTTGAAGCATTTTGTAAATAATTTTCTGCATATAATATCAACTAACATTATTTACAAACTTTGTTTCAGTACAAGTTTATATAAGCATTGTAAAATGCAATGAATAATATATCTACCAAAAATGACAATAATTGTGCAGCTACTATATAGGCACAACACTATACATGATAACTTATTCTTCGATAATTATGGTTGTAGCATTATGGCAATGCTAACCTGGCAAGGTAAAATATCAAAATCACTAAACTCCATTTAACGTAAATTTAAAAAATCATCTTTTGTCATAGTATAATTGACTCTACTTCCGTATTTATCTTGATCGCCAATTAATCATGTATATAGTGTTGACCAGTGGCGTAGGCGCCAATGGGGGGAGGGACAGGGGCTGAGTGCGGACATGTTGGGGACGATTAAGAAGGTGAAAAAATAAAATAGGAGAGAAGAATGATAATATTATAACTAAAAAAGTTATTGCCACATAGTAGAATACCCTCCTCCTCTCAATGGCAGTACCAGCGGGATAATGGCGGGGATGATGGGGAGGAGGAACTCCGTAAGGGAGCACTGACCTCCATCTGGGTAGTGAATTTGGATTACCTTTCAGTTTCTATAATATACTGGGGGAAATAAGCTACATGGTATCAATACAAGGATTTCCCGGACGAATTGTATAATATACCCTGACGGGCGCTATAGACGTCCCTAAATGTGAAATTCCTTCCCCCTATATAGGGACATTTTTCCAAGTGTAGTGTGAAATACTGCTTACATTTATGATATTGACATTTTATTAAAGCAAACAAATCTCAAAAATTGCTAAAATTTTAATAGGCTGTAAGGCCAAATATGAAGAAAAAAACATGGAAAGAGCGTGCCCCTGCCAGAAACATCTTCCCCCGTTAGGGACATCTCCCCCTGTATATCATTGCGCTGCCATTGCATCCGGCATATCTATGTCATAAATAGATAGCTATGCCATGTGGTGCTGTGTGGATGCTCAGTAAAACCAGAAAGATGCGACTGCGGCATGCGATCTGTATAGGGTCGCACATAATAAACAAAAAATATCACACACATACATATCGTACTGATTAAACATGTTAGTGATACATCCGGAGGGGTGGGGAATGGGTGGCACCATAATTTCACCGATGAGTGAGATGGCTTTCTTGTCAGAGAAATCTTAATTAACACACGTTTATATTTTTGAATTCGTCAACATTGAATTAGAAGATGGAACTTTGCCAACTGGAATTATATATAGCTAAATATGTGAAAAAGATAGCACCATTTTGCATCTAAGCTCATTTGAAAGACAAAAACGTTTATGTAGATTCCGTGCCAAATTAATTGGCGCTTCGCTTAGATAATGAAATGACGACAAAGTTCCACTTTTCTCCCCCCACAACAAAATGCTGGCTACGCCCCTGGTGTTGTCGCCCCTCATGAACATAACGTTTGTAACATATCAGTCTTTTATCTTTTGGGGCAAACAGCCTTGCTGCAGTGGTATTAAAGTATTTTATATTTTACTGGTGTCCATCATAACTATGTAAAATGTTTGTTTTTATATGTCATATGTGAGTAAATTTTGAACATAGTACACGTCAGCTTTCCGTGGGGTTATACGACATGGCGATCCATGTTCTATATACCCACATTATTTAAACAAGGATCCATAATACGGTAATTCATTGATTTCTATAGTACCCAAATGGTTAGGATACAAAACTTCCCATCCCTTATTTATTTTAACTACGTTATCATGCTATGCATCGATATCAAAATGCATTATCAGTCCTATGATTATACCATTGCCCTAGATGATAACATGAATTAGTATGGACAAGTTTGTGGTGATGAAAAGTATTGGTGTATAGTAGACTTTGGTACTGCATATTCATAAGCATATCCAAGAAGTGATATAGCCCGCGGCGTGCAACGGGGTGGTATTACGGCTTCGTTGCACATCACCGCAGTATTTAGGTGGAGAGGTTTAGTATAGCTAGCTAGCTGCATGTGGAGGCTATATGGTACTACTGCCCACTGGCGATATCCAACGACAGGATGTTGTGATGATATTATCCCACCAGGAAACCTTTAACTTGCCATATTTATCTAGTGGTTTGTCGTACTGTTTATGAAAGGGCCGCCGGTGATAGGTGTTCAGCTTTAATATTCGTACCCTGGATATATTCAAAGATTGTGAACCACTGTATTTCAAGTGTTCGGATTATGTTATAAAGGGTGTGTGTCTCAACTCTGCGTTGACCGAGATCTATTTACCACCCGTTAAAACAAATCAAGTCATGTTCTTCAAGAATACACACAACAATAATCGTGGGTAAATAACAAGCTGTGGTAACAATATTTAGAACGACAAAACTTGTCTGTGTGATATTTATCAAAATAAGTTTCGGTGAAACAATTTAGTAAATGATAACAGCATTACACACATAGTTTAGCTTGTCGTAGAGATACATTATTGTGACGAAAATTTAAACAATTAAACTCTCAGAAGACAACTAATTTATAAAAACGTGTATTGAATATAATTATAGAAACAATATACCAGACTAAAACTCGACTTTCAATATGAATATGCAACACATGTCACGTGTATTGCGGGGAATTGTTGGTTCTCTACAATAAAGTTTGATATGCAACTGAAGAAGTTGTTTATCAAAGTAAGTGATGGTTTGTTCTCTATAACTTATTTATAAACTCACACACCGTTGATTGTTGCTACTCTCATATGGGTAGAAACACAAAATAATTTTTCTCAGATCTATTTTCACATCCGGGAAGCCTAGAAGAACAATATTTTTTTAAAGAAACGAAAATAATATTACAGGAAAATCATTAAACGGTTGGGTAATATAAATAAACTTTGTCGATAGGATCCTCATTCACTGTCGATTGATGTGTTTACGACATGGATCCAATGCCGAGAAGTAGCTGCAGGTATACCGAATTACAACCTATAACTTACTACGATCCAGCGTACAGTGCAAATAACGGTGATGCATCACCATACAACTCCCCGCCACCATCCCATTTTAGTAACGGCTACCACACCGCCGAGGGTACTGGACCAGGACACCCCAGTAGCCACTGCTACCCATCACCGACGGCCAGCACCGATGAAAATGAGCCGCACGATGATGATATGGAACACGTCCTAGCCCCGGGATATCCCGGTCAAGGGGAACGGCGGTGTTTAATGTGGGCTTGTAAGGCTTGTAAAAGGAAAAGTGTGACAGTCGATAAACGCAAGGCAGCGACACTGCGAGAAAGACGACGACTGAGAAAGGTTAATGAAGCATTCGAGGCACTGAAAAAACACACGTGTACGAACCCAAACCAGAGACTGCCCAAAGTAGAAATTTTACGTAATGCTATTGAATACATTGAGAAACTTGAACGGTTATTACAGGTTGAAAAGAACAGTGCTAATCACGAAGAGGGCGACTCTGTAGAAACCAGCTCCAATACATCGGACGGAATGGTAAGTAATGTGCCATTTATAACTAACATAATAGGACGTTGTAACATGGAGATTATAGGCCAATATCATGATTATACACTATATAAACCGACATTACTATAGCCTATGCAAACATATATATTTACGTATATGATTATTAAATGTCAGTACGGCACACTGAAGTTTGTTCCGTTGATTTTTACCCATTTATAAATACACCATGTAAAAGTAGATGAGAAATATATATTTCGAAAAACGATTATACATGATAGATATATATAGTACATCTTGTTTACAGCATAAATTCAATCATGTTGTGTATGACACAATGACGTATCCCATTTGTCATATCAATTATGAATTAAATATTGGTTGATATGAGAAGGTGAATAACTTAATTTAATTTATATTTCAGAAAGACGAATATTAACTTCGTTAATACAGTATTGTATACCCAAGATAACTGGTATTATACTTAACGTCCTCAGCTCTATTGCATGGATATATTTAACACATGGCGTACTGTGTGGTACAGTTCTTTAATTGTTACATGTGAACAAGGTTTTATATTAATTGGAAGAAACTGCAACAAATTAATGTAGTATCAAGGGGGAATATATAGTTTACGGCGTTTTGCCTTTTTGGAAGAGTTCGGCGATCTCTGCTTTATTTCTTGGTTTAATATTATTTTTGAGTCGAAGCCCGTTGCCAATTCAAAATGTTGCGATCATTTGAAGTCATGTTTACATTTAGTGTGTAAAAACCTCAAGAAAATCGTCAAATTTGTTTCAATTGTTAATAATGTATAAGCCATACAGCCATTTGCTCTAGCTAAACCAGTTTATTGATCAGCAAATAATCTCTTTCTAAATGTTAATGTATATATCTATAAAAACTTTGCCGTACTTCGATGGTTAAAAAAATACAATTTTTCAAATGTCAATTGCAAATTCACTGAAATTGTACATATTTAATCGCAAAATAATCTTCCAACACTTTTTACTCATGTAAAAGTAAATTCTCACATTGTTGCACAATTGACTTCATATAGTCCATTGTATTATCGAACCAATGGTATTCAACATAATACATAGGCCTATTCCCTAAATTTTCCCGGACTTGGTTATTGAATTACTATTTTTTTTGAAAATAACCCCAAAATTACTGGAATTGGATCATACCATTATTGATCTATAAGCTTTGTTAACTTTATTTCTCACAAATAATTTGTAATACTAATTAACAATTTAATACTTGTATACTGAATTAAATCATGCGGAACTTCAAATTATTCCAAACTTTATATATATTAGGACGATATCTTCATTAAGAAAAACAATATTCTTATTTAATATTAATATGGTTTTCCAGACAACTTTTACAATATTGAAGCTGTCCAATATTATGGACTATACATTACAAAGGGATCATTGATAACAAGGAATATTTATTTGGGATGTTCCTCGATTTGTCAAAGACATTGGACACCGTCAATCGTGAACGATAATACGTCTGAAAAATGGTAGCTCTATAATTTTATACATGGATTGGCATACCACTGATTCTCTAGACTCAATAGTTATCCTAGCTAACGTAATATTTGTATCAATTCGTAGCATATCAATCACTTTTAACAAAAATCGTGTGGTGTCCCACAGGAATCAATTTTAGGACCACTGCTATTTCTCATAATTACTAATAATCTACTATAGTGCTCATATAAATTGGAATTTTATCTCTTCGCAGATGATACACTAAAAAAACTGAAGTGCTAATAAATGGGTGCTGACACTAATTAGCCCCTGAGGTGCTAGTTCAGCACGGACAGTGCTGAATTATTCAGCACCCAACAGGTGCTGAGTTATTCAGCACTTGGAGGTGCTGAATTTAGTTATTCAGCACTTGCAGGTGCTAAATTATTGAGCACCCTTACCAGTGCTGATTATTAGGAGACGGTGATTGGCTGTTCAAAATCGTGATTAATTTAAATGGGCATGGCCTAAATTTCATATAATATATTAGCGTATTACACTAAATAATGTGGAGATAATATTCAAATAAATCGCACATTCACAACGTTTGTTAGTATTAGCATATGCTAACGTTAAGCTGAAAAGGAGTAAAATTGCAATAAATCCTAACACATTTTTACTTTTCTTGATTTGTGATCTCACCAGATCGGACTTCAAAGCATTATGTATAATATGCATCTTAGCACTTCTCACGATTAAAATAATGCAATCTGCACTCATGATATTTTCAATACACAATGTTTAAATTAATATTGGTATGATTGCATCCCATGTACTTTGGTAGCCTACTCTCTTGTAAGTGAGATAATCCAGTGATTGTAATGCTTTTCTCCGCGACATTACATTCAGAAAGCTAAAGTTACGGAAACAGCACCCTAAGGTGCTAATTTATATCTTTTTAAGTGCTTGTATGGGGATTGTACCCTGTAAGTGCTACACTAGCACCGACATAGGTGCTCGAACTTTTAGAACCTTAAATTGCTAAAAGTCGGAGCACCCATGTCGGTGCTAATGTAGTACCCAAGGGTTCAGTACCTATGCCAGCTCTTAGAAAGAGCTAAAATCAGCACCACTTGTGCTAATTCCAGCACTTTAGTTTTTTGAGTGTACCAGTACTTTGTATAAAATGACTGCCTACGATGAGCAATGATCTTATGAGTATATATATGAATATAGTTTAAGGCTAACAGACTTTCATTTAATGATATAAAAAGAAGAAAATCATTGTATGTTGTACTCATCAGTGTCACATACCTGTACATATCATTGATAATGCGTATTACACAATAGTATTGATATTCCATTATGCAATTGAAACTCACATGTTGATCATAGAATATGGTAAAGTTTCTAAAGCAATCGTTGTGTTTTATAAAATTAGAGATTTTTTTGCAAAACGTGTTCTTGTGAATTTACATGATGCGTTAATTTATCCCTATTTAACATGTTACAATATTGTTTGGAAGAACACTCACCCTTTGTTCACAAAGAAGCTATTTAGTTTGCACAAAAGTAGTTCAACTAATCGCATGTTCTGATTATAGAGCACATTCCGGTAATCTCCTACATATACCCACAATTTATATATATATGTATATATATCAGATGGGTGTTTAAATTAAACAAAATCCATCATAATTGTTTACCATCCACATTCCAGATTTGATTTTGATTTTGTTCTCGTGTAAGCCTATTCCATTCTTCTCTTGTTAATACCAGATTTTCCAGTTGTTACGCCTTCTCCATTTTCTTGTCCATTTATCTTTTTGTATATATACTTATATTGCTATTTCGATTGTGTCTTGTACATGAATGGCAATAAACTTGAACTTAGACAGTATGATTTTGTGCAAAGTAAATTATTTGAACTTGAAGTCCATATATTTGTATACCGATATGCACCTAATTAATTTTGGAGTTGAATGATTAGTGTTGACGCAGCAGTATTAATATTCATGTTTATAACCGTCAGCGGGTATTATAATAATTATCCAAAAAACTTGTTCAATTTATTATTATTTTTTAAATGTAATCGAGTATCCAAAAAGATTTAATAAAATAACATTATGCATTGATGCAATTATAGTATTACTGTGAAATTAAGCTATGGGGAGATTTTTAATGAAATTTAATTTAATTTGTCTTTTTAACATAATTTGACAAGTTGAGTGCGTTTTAATAAATTAATAAAATATTATTTAAATGTAGGACCTACTGTCACCAAAACACCAAATATATTTAAAAATGCAACTTTTCTAAAATCGTTTATTGTAATTGAAAGAGAAGTGGTCCTAAAACAATTTGATGATTAATCTGAAGTGGTAGCACTGTATCGATTATTAACACGTTGCGTTTTTTAAAATAAATTAATACTTATTCCTCTCATACAGTTCATTCATAAATGTAGGATCAGCTGCATCAGATGTTTTACAAAGGTGTATACAAGATATCCACTACATATTTTCTAGCTAAACTTGTAATAAAGTAATCAATAACTTTCATCTCAGTGACAATAATGTTAGGTTGATGAAAACTGGTAATCAGCAAACTTATATATTATTTTATTTACTATTATGAAATAATGCATAAATATAGCCCTTTTAAGCATGTACGTAGATTATAATGTAGTGATGTATCAAGTTCGTCTGGGCCTTTGTCAAAGTTTTAGCCCGAGGAACTCAAATGTGGTTGAAATATATATATAGATTGGTATAATGTGCTTAATTGGATGACCACCGACGTTAAATTGTAATTTAGATGAATTTCGTTGGTCGTTTCGTTCTCGGGATTGTGAAGTGTGCGGAGGGGGAGGGGACTTTTTTAATCCCCAGGCTCTTATGTACCTCCATTTTATTTTGACGCTCGGCGCCGTAAGCACCACATATACTTATTTTACAACACAATAATTAATTTCCCCCGACTGTCATATGCCAACAAAAAATATGGCACTTCTCTCCGGAAACAGAAATAAATGGCATAATTTGCCATGCACTAACTCATTTTGCCACCACTTTGTATAACAAACTTATATCCCATGTTTTTTTATTGTCAAACAACAAATGGACATGGACATGGGATCTCAATAAATGTAAGTCGAATCCAGTTGAAATTGGGAAGAGCAACACCATGTGGCACCGGAAAGAAACCTATTATTTTCGGCGATAAGCCATGCATATGTAAATTACTGGGCCTAGCATCAACTGGAAATATCAGGCAATGGCTGGTGAACACGTTACACCAGTAAGCGTAGCATATGTCGCATCATACTGATATTTGGCACAGTGATGCGACGTGGCCCACGAAAGAAGCCTGATTTTCGGTGGTGAAATCAGGCATATTAATTAGTGGGCGGAGCTTATTGCTAAAATCTCAACAAACGACTTGCTGACAATGTATCTGAACATTTTGACATAGAGCTATATCAATAATCGTAAATCGGATCGAGTTGATATTGGGCTTATATAGCGATACCATGTGATCGAAAAAAATAAATGTATTACTTCCGAGGGTAATCCCAAGCGTGGTAATTAGTGGGCGGGGCTTATTGTGAAAATCTAAAAAATGCTTGGACGAACACATTCTCGCGAACCAAGTCCATTTCAGTTGATACTTGGGTACACTATATGGATGAGGGAAGATGCATGTAAATGCTTTTTTGCATCGATAATACTCATACATGTATATGCAACAGTGTGCTAAGCTTATTGTGAATATATCATCAAATGGCTTGCCAAAACAGTATCGCATGAGCCGTATGTCGGATTGAGTTGATAATGGGCACAGTGATACTCTGTCGCTGGGGAAGAAGCCTAATGTTTTCGTCGGTGATTCCGTGCATACTAATTAGTAGGCGAGGCTTATTTATGAAATATCATGAAATGGTTTGTTATCACTGTATATACCTGAATAGCCGTCAGTGGGATTGAGTGTACCATGTGCCCAAACTAAAAGGACATATTGTTTCGGCGGTGATCATATGTATTTTATTATAGTTGGGGTTTGTTGCGAAAATATCAATAAATTGTTTCAAAGCCGGATTCTCAAGAGCCGTAATTCCATGCCAGATTATACTGGTTGTAACAGTGACGCCCAGTGATTGAGGGAAGAAACATATTGTTTTGACACGGATAACATGCATATTAAATAGTAGACGGAGCTTAATATATATTTTAATATATTTTCATGATATTCCGGAGATTGCTCGTATGCTTCTTGTATATGTATTTATATATGTATTAGAACACTACGAAAAAAGAATGTATAATTTTGACATCACAACAAATCAATAAGCCAATTTACATGTGTGTTGCTATATTTCCAGCAAAGTACGATCAAGAAAGTGGGAGCTAAGTATACTTTTATTGGCAATTGGTTACCTTCGCGGAAGTAGGCAAATATGGCATCAAACATAGTGAATGAAACTTAGAAACAACGATATTGACAATTTAAGCAATAAAATAGTGGATATATAGGAAATCAAGATGAGGTTACACTGACAATTATTATAAGAGCTAAAAAGTATTAATATTAAATGGGTAATTGAATGTGTTTGACTTTTAACAAATAGTTGTCTTAAAAATAATGTCTTTCACGATAGGTTTTCAATAAGCGTGTTAATACAAAATTATACAATGTTGTGATAGTGTTATTTATAAATAGGTTGACGTATGTTAACATTTAAGTTATTGCGTCAGTCTCTGATTGTTGTCATATACAATTACCCCTTTCATCTCAAAACATAAAATAAAACATAATATATACCAAGAAAAACAAGACAATACATATAAAATACAAAGCAATGGAATACAGGGTAATATAGTAAATTATCACAATACATACCAATCTATTCCCAGTATAATTTATGCCTCCCATGTATCTTTATTTTATGTGTGTGTTTGTATGTGTGGGTGTGTGTGTGTGTGGATGTGTGTGTGAACACTTGCTGTGAACACGATAACTCAATAACCATTCAGTAGTCGGATCGAGCTGATATTCGGCATAGGGCTGCTCTATATGGCGGTTGGGAAGCCTATTGTTTTTGACGATGGTATCTCCCATATTATTTAGTGGGCGGGGCATATTGCGAAAATCGCAAGAAATGGATCGTGAACACGGTATATGAAAAAAAAAATGATACCGTTTTCGGCGGTAATTCCAGTCATATTAATTAATGGGCGTGTAATATTGCAAAAATCAGGAAATGGCTCGTGAACTCGAAATCCCAATAACCATACGTCGAAATAAGTTGACATTTGGTACACGGGTCGATTATGAAGCATATTGATTTTGTACCCAGCATATTAATCAGTGGGTGGGGCTTATTCCGAAAATGTCAAAAAATGACTTGTGAACACAATATCTCAATAACCGTAAGTCAATGATTTGATATTTGGTACCGGTGATGCTCTGCTGATCTGTTATGAAGCCTATTGATTTTGACAACGATACTGTTGATACCTTGCATAGTAATGAGTGGGTGGGGCTTTATTTGCAAAATATTGATAGGCTATAGAGGCTAGGCTATTTTATGTACATTCGAAGTCTTCGCAATTATTTGTTGAGATGTGGACAAAATTATAATCATAACCCAGGCAGACAGGGAAGAAATGTATCGGTTTTCTGTCGCAATCCAGTACATATTCATTAGTGGACGGTGCTTATTGAAAAAATGCGCACGATATCCCAATCGGATTGAGTTCCGGTGATATCTGGTACATGGCTGCTGTACCAGTCGGTTAGGAATTATATTGATTTTGATAATGATACCTCCGAGGTTTGTATATTAGTGAGTGGCCGGGGCTTCATCCACAACATACCGATACGCTAGTGGCGGGGCTATATTATAATGTACAGGCGAAGCCCAAAGTTAAGACAATAAATCATCATGCACTTTACATGTTTCTTGTTATGGATAAAGGTGAAATCTACTTTTCAATAGCTCAAAATTACAAGAATAACATAATAAGACATTTTGTATATTGCGTAGAACATATTGCATGCATGCGATTTGACTTTCGGTGGTAGAGATACGATGACGTACCCCCTGGGGAGGGGGGGTAGTCCAATACCAACTTAGCCCAGTTGAGTTAGGGTAAAGCCAAGAAAACATACACTGCCTTTTACGTGTTTCTTGTTTATTCGTTTTATAATACAGGTGTATAACATGTGCTATCATGAAGTCAACTAGAGGTCAGTATGCTTAAAGCAACTCCCTGCTTAAAGTACACTAATAATGCAAGAGGTGGCCAATGTTAGCTACTTCATTAACACCTTATAATTTCAATGATATTCTGGTAGAAATGACGGTCACGCATTTACGTATTTGGATATAGTCACAAGTCACATGGGTGCTTTTAATGACGCTCTCTGTGATAACATCCTGTCACGCAGGGAGTGCTATAATAGGATAGGCGTCATCTCAAACTCAGCATATATAATATAATGTAGACGTATTATCCTTGCAGGATAATAATGGAGTTTACAGAATCAATACAAGTATAACTCATCCTCATTCGAAGGACTCTCCTGGGATGTGTTGATGCATTAAACGGTTAGCAGATGCTTTAACTCTATTGAACTGTTTGGCAAACACTAGGAGCCTACCGTGCATTAAATTGCTAAAACAGACAGGCAATATAATACAGTTAATGTCCTCCGTTTCACTTACTAAAATCTACAAAATGATTTACTGTCTTGTTTATGTAAAGTTGTTGAGCGTTAGGAGGATTAGTACTTTCAGTATCCAAATTGTTGTTAGTAGGACAATGTCTCAACAGTTAACTTGTATTGGTTCATTGCCTTGCCTTGATGTGTAACATATCATGTTGTATATGTGAGCTTTGTCAATGGATAAACAATCACAAGTTAAAGCTTAACTTAGGAAAAGCATAACTTATCGTTTTTCGCTCAAAGTTGAATAAGTCTACTATTGAAATTCCATTTATGATGGTTAATAGACATCAAATTAAGGTTTCCGATAATGTTACGAAACTCCTTGGAGCATTGTTTGATAACACATTATCTTGCAATTATTATATTTAAAATGCTTGTCCCACTGTTATAGATGTTATGCAGCTTAAAAATATTTCGTATATCAGGAAATGTCTTGATCAAAAGAGTGCAGAAACTTTAATTCGTGCATTTGTTTCTTCATAGCTTGATTTTTGTAACTCACTTTTGTTTGGATTATCAAATCAATATATTTCAAATTACAGCTGTAGGTATTATTAACAATTCTGCTAGACGTGAATCGTAATCGTATTACATCAGTACTTTATGATTTGCATTGGCTTCCTATTAAAAGGAAAGTCCACCTTAATGTACATCCATCATAATAATTCATAATAATATTTGTTTAACATTCTAATCGTTTTTTTGAAAAATGTAGGCTTATGTACAGAACTTGAAAAAATGACAAAACAAGTACCTAACTTTAAGCTTTGCATACTATGAACGCACCAACCTCATTATTATTCAAAAGCTGGTGAGATTGTGACGTCATGTACTCAGTTGTAATATTGCAGTGAGAAAGTTTGTATTAACTTAATGTGTAAGCTCCATATCAAAGTTATGAAATAAATAAGGCATTTGTAGGCGCGGACCGAGGGGGCGCCACGGGTGGGTGCCCCCCCCCCTTATTTTTTTGACCACCAAAATTTTTTGCATAGAAAAAATCTTTGGAAACAATTACCAGATAATGTCAATTACCAGATAGTGTAATTAGGCCTTCCAAATATTTTAATTTTGATGACATTGATTATGATCGGGTCATGTGGTACATATGTATATTATATTATTTTTGAAATCACTGTGAAGCGCTTTGAGGTGTGACCTTTGGTCCTATGCAGGAAAAGCGCTATATAAATGATTATTATATATCCATGGTGCATATGTATTGCAGAAGGGAGATGTTCTTCCTGCTTGTAGATTCATCGTGCCCTCATGAGGCTCATCCACTAGATTTACTGTAGGGTCATTGCA